>JAPDSC010158900.1:25798-38368 GCA_026290005.1 Latrodectus geometricus
GTGTGTGTGTGTGTGTGTGTGTGTGTGTGTGTGTGTGTGTGTAAAGAGAGAGAGAAAGCAACATGATTCATTAATAATTATTATAAAAATACAAAGATACATTATAATAAAAATACAAAGAGCAATTGTGCCTAAACTTTTGTTTTTACGTAACCTTATGAAATCATGCAATCAAAAAAATAAAGTGTTTTCATATAAATGTAATAATGAATTTGGTCATATATTATCTTTACACATTAATCGTTATAAAAGTAATATAAGTAAGATAATTCTTTATAAAAGTATATAGATGCCCATATATATTTAGATAAGTTGTTTTAAATAGACGTAGCTGTGTTTGCAACTGATTTAACTACTTGTAGCTGAAAAATAATATTGAAATTATAAGGAAATATGTAACTTAATTTATTTTACTCTTAATAAGACTCAAAACCGTTTACTGTGTAATCACTTTTCATTAAGTATTGAGCTTGTATATGGTGTTATAGGAAGCCTAAACGTATGGTGCTTAAGGGCATTTATAGAATTCTCTGGCAAACATTTTCATCTTAAGCACAATTATTTGTGAAATACATTATTGCGACTCCATGCACGTACCAATACAACATCTGAATCTCAGGATAGAAGGACAATTTTCTTTGCTACCAGACGAGCAATATGAATCATAACTTAAGAAGAAAATGGTTAAATTAAATACTATGCACACAAAATACTAGAACTGTTTTCGATCTAAGATGCTGTTTCCTATTTTAAACACTTTAATTTGGTATCTGATTATGTGTGACTGATAAAAAATCTATGAACATCTCTCACACATAACACTACTCCTCACAAATAATTCCTGTTAATGTTGGTTTTTATTTCAGAATAATTCTCAATTCGCCAACCAATGTTGTTGTTATTGACACTTGGCAACGTCAAGCCCGCCCGTCAGAGAGACTAGGCTAATGAAGTCAGAGAGGGAGCGTCTTCCGTTTTTTAATAGAGCACCCTCATACGAAGGAGGAAGTACGACTTTAGGCACAAAGATGGCAGCACCACCTGAATCTTCCAATTTAGAGATAGAAACCAGTGAAGACCCAAAGCCTGGCTCCAACCATCCCCAGAGGTATTAATTTGTAATGGGAACATAGGGGACATTGCGACCCGACGGATTTAACGTGCCGCAGTCGCCATTAGTGAACACGACGGATCTTCGGCTAAGCCGGGATTCGAACTCACCACCGTTTGGTAACGAGAACGATGACTTAACCAACCAAGCCACCACAGCCTGTCAACCAATGTACTTTCTGTCTAACAATCAGTACTTTCAGTACCAATCAGTACTTTCTGTCTAACATAGGAGAATCTGACACGTATGAAGATGGTAGTAAAGGATAAGATTTACCTTAAGAAGCATATGTAAAAAAGATTAACATTAAGTGTTGTAAAATACAAGAATAAAATATGAAGTCATTTTGAGCTTTTAATAAACTGAGATAGCAAATTTAATCTTGTTATGAATCCCACTGCATTACAACTGACTTTAAAATTAATTTATGGTTATGGTATCATGCATTTTTGCCTTTAAAAAAAACAATAATTCAGCTAAAATGGAAAGTTCGCTATCGTAATTTCTATAGAGGCAAATTATTTGACTTTACCAACATCTTTAGATTAATATCGGTGCTGAAAATCTTTACTAATATACATTATACGAATAATACATTAATATTAACAATTTACTAATATTACATTAATAATATCAGCAAAGAAGGAAATGTTATTATGCAGTGAGTCATTTATTGCAATTCAAATTATTCAGATTCACTAAGGTGAAATATTTTTTTTAATTTTTATGACCAATACTAGAATATTTCAAGATCATGATGATATTGTCTAATTCAAATAATCAATGTAAAATAAATATTTTTATGCTTCATGGTGCATTAAAAGTATTTTTATTAATCTTCAAAGAATTAGCTCTGATTTCTTAGTTATTATTAATTTATAGTTTTACCCTTTCTTTTTAAAAGTTTACGAATTTGCCTGATAATAAATAAAATAAAAGTATTTTTCTAGAGTTACCATCAGTGTATTTGTTTTTCTATTAAATTAGAAAAGTAAATCAAGTGATGTTTGAAAAAAATTTTAAAAACGTTTTTCCCTTAATGATTTTATCAAAAGCATTTGATGTTCATTCAAGCTTAAATTGAGTCTATTATCACATAAACTCTTTCATCAAAATTTTTATTTTCAATTTGAAAAGTAATAGAAAGTATAATTATTATCACTAAATAATCATCCGTAAATTTTTAATCTGATTCTAACATGATAAATTACTTTAAAAATATAAATAAAATTCTAGTTTTTCACGAATAAAATCTAATTATATTATTCGTTTTAAAAATTCAAAATTATGACCAAAATATAATAATTTTTATTATTTATTTCCCATAGTGGTGTAAATAATTTTAGTTATATCACTATGACTAATAATGGAAATAAAATGTTTTTAGTAATTTGTATGACATTCTAACCTCTTGTCTCTAAAATTATTTTAAATAAACATTTGTTTTTGCAAAATAACAGTAAAAGAAATGGCTGGGAAAAAAACTCTCAAAGTATACATTGTGAAAATATTTAATAATAGTTGCATTTGTTAAATATATATTGCTATCTATCCAACGATGATTTATTTATTGCATCAAGTGTATAATAACATTACAAAACACGTAAAAAAGATAAATGCTGTTAGATAATTCAGAATGAATTTCATACTTAATTTTGCATCTTAAAGGTTCGAGAATATTGTTCATCAATATTTACATTGTATTGAAATTAATAAATGTGTGTAGACATTTTTCATGGTGTGCTCAGTATAAGAAATAAAAAAGCTTTCAAATTCACAAATTTTCGAATTTTGAAGAATAAATTTGGTTATATTGAAACTATTTTGACACAATGAATTTAACATTTTTATTTTACAATTTGCGTTATAGTAACCTTTTTATTCTTATTACATATTATTTATTTTTCAAAAATTTTATCAAATATTAATTTGTACGTGACTTTACTTGTCAAAGAGCAATGAAACATGGCATTGATAATTAAGAATATTTCACCATATCTGATCAAATATTAAAAATGTCAATGTGTTTCTCGAGGGTTAATATTTTCCTTTTGCATCTTATTGTTGTTGATAGTGAGCATGTCAGCAATTGTGGCTTTTGAATCCAATTATATACGTATTGTGTAAAACATTAAAATGCAAAATGAATCAAATCACTTGTAACTAAAATGTCTCATATAAATGATACGAATAAGTATTAAAATATTTTTAAGACTTATATGACTTCTGAAAAAAGTAATTCTAATTATTATTTCACAATTATATGTTTCTTTGAATAAAGTCACAACCCCACTTAATATTATATTCCTAATACGAAATATAAAAACCTTCTTTTCTAATACAAACTCTTATTTATTATATTTATCAAGAAAATCATTGAAATGAAAATAGTTTATTACTTCACTTGTTCATAAATTTTAGGAAACATTTATTTATTGTTCTTATTATAATATTACATTTTTATTCAAGATTAAATTAAATACAAAATTATGTAAGTAAAATTCTGCGAAGAAATTTAAAAATTCTTTAGCGTATTCAGTGAATGTATTTTTATACATAAAACTTAGCTATAAAAAAGGTGAGAAACGTCCTAGAAGGTCCCATTTCAAGTCGTTAACAATAAAACATTTTAAGCATTCGAATTTTTAAACATAACTTCAACCGTCAGCCGAGTTTCCAAGAACTTAAAAAAATACGTTATTTTACTTTAGCGATTACGATCATTTTATCACCTAAGGTATTGCAAAATCCATCACAGTTTTGAAATTTACGAGAATGAAGGATTTTATATAGTTTTTTTTTTTATTTAATGTAGCATTAAAATTTAGAATGATATAAAGTTACAGTTAAGGAATCTCTTATAGTAAGTTTTAAATTTTTTTGCGTAAATAATATAATTATAATATGCTCGTTTCTACAAAATGTTTCAATGAATCACGGAAATATAATTATTATTACAATACAAAATACAGTATTAATAAAAACAGTGCTTGCATAAACGCAAAAATTTAGAAAGATATTCTACAAATTATTATATATACAAACTATAATTAATTATCACATAAATACGATTTTCTACAAAACAATCTCATAGAGAAATATATTTTCAATAGATTAACTGAAAGATCAAATAGATTTCATTGCAAGTTCAAAGGATAAAGACAAATTTTGAAAGAATAAACAATGATCAACAGATTTGTTGAATAATTCTAAGCTGGAGTTTACTAATACCACACATAGAGAGTTTCTTAAGTTGTCTGAATATACACATTATCAATTGAATAATTTAAAAAGAATATTTCCCCCCTTTTAATTTCTCGCTCATTGAACTGAGTAAGAAGAACTTCGATATAATCCTCTTTTTTTTTACAATAACAGAATCAAAAATATAGTTAATAACTATAAGGTTCAAGACTGTCAAGAATCTTTATTTTTAGTTTTAAGTGCAATATTTTGTTCTGAAGTGGCTTTGATCGGCCTCTTTCTAAATTCCAAATATTACTTTTTACTTTTTTATTAGGAATTTAGAAAGAAGCAACAAATTCCAAGTATTTTAAGTATTACTTAGAAATATTTGAATCGTAAGAGTTGATTTAAGTGTTTTCTAGGTTGAATCATCTATTTATTATATTACATTTTTAAAATAAATTTAAAGTTATCTGATTTTGATTCATGATAAACAATCTAGTTTTAGTTTTCAACATAAAATGAATGTTTATGCTAAGAAATTACTTTGATATATTCTGAACAACCAGTTGTATCAAAAGTAATTAATGGAAGCTAATAACTCAATAGGACCATAACAAAACTCCAAAACACTTTTGCAATTCCAATGGACAATTTTCTCATTTAGCTAGGAATTAATAGGGAAAAAATTGTGCTTTTCAGGTGAAATCTTTAGCAAATAAGATCAAATTCAAGACCACCAGATAAGCTTACTGGGTATATTTAAAAATGATATAAAAGAGCTGAGATAAGCATTATCAAATTAGGACCTCTAAATAGCCATTTAAAGAAGTTTTCTCTTTTCTAGTCAGTGCAAATAAAAGTTTTAATTTAATGGTTTTAAACTAATTTTTTTCTTTAATATAATTCTAAGAAGAATAAATTAATTATATTTCATATTTAAAATCTCATTTTAAAGTCTTCTTTTAAATCTTTTCATTCCTTTAAAAATGGGATAAAGTCACCAAAAAGATTATTTTCAAAAGATTTCTATATCCTCTTGTTATTTGCTAAAATTGCATATCACATACAATAAATTAAATATATACACTAATAAACAAACATTACATTTAAAAGGGCAAAAATAACTTATATCTTCCATTTGATAAAATTTTTAAACTATCATCTAAGTATTTGATTATATTAGAAAGCAAATTTACATGTTTATTATTTTCTAATGGATCATGGATGACAATGAAGTCAACAGCTCATTATTCTTTAGCATTTAATTTAGTAACATTCATTAATAAAATTTATTACAAAACTTACACGTAATGTGCTGGCAGGAGAATGCTAGTTTATGTTCATTATTAATATTAATATCTTTACGTAATATATCTCAAATCTGGTTTTATGCTTTGACAGTTTAATTTAATATAATTACCAATTATAGTGTTGCTAATAACATCATAATCTATTAATATATAAATTTCATTTACATATGCTTTTACATTTAGCATACCAAAGACACACACACACAATGATCTTTTCCTTTAACTATACGGTAGCATAAATACATATACTTTAGAAATTCATCCCCAATTTTTATTTTCAGATCATTTACAAAACTATGCCCAAAGTTGCCTTCAAAAATTTTAGTTTGTTTTTCAAATAATAAAAGGAAGTTTCAGGGTTTGTCTCTTTTCCCAAATAATCACGAATATTGATTTTAACTTTCAAACGTAATTTTAATATTAACCTACTAATCAGGTAAGAAAATAGTTATCCAGTACCAAGTTGGTCCCAAACAAGTATATCATTATTCTTATTAAAACCTTTAGAACAATTGATTTTAGAAAGAAATTGTAATATATATTTTTACTACATGCAGTACTTTTATTATCACTTGAATAAAACTTTATATATTAACGATACTTTATTCCATTTTGGGTCATATTTATGTAAAATAATTATTTTACTTAAAAGGCAAAATTAATTTGAAATCTACAATTACGTCAGGAATGAACAATTTTAATAACCGAATACAAATTCTTTTACTGATTAAAAGTTCTTTTTTGACAATAAAAAATTTTTCGATTTAAAGTTTAAAGTTTCCTTTTTTAAACGTTAAATATTGTAATTGCTGGCATGAGTTATCTGTCGGATTATGCAGTACTGCCTCAATCAGTTATGAGCTTCCTCTAATATCATTTTTTGGAATGTCTTAAGTCTTCCATTGTTAGTGATTATTTCCTTGCGGGCTTGTTTTATAATTCCTTTATTTTTTTATCTCTTAGTTCAGAAGTTTCAGTAAAAAGTAGAAGGAAAAAACATGGCTCTCTTCTAGAGAATCAATTTTCCTCTACCACTTCCCCACTTGTTGAATTTGTTATGGTAAGCAGTTCTCTAGTCCAAAAAATCCGCAAACTATTCTTTCATCGTCCGTCAAAGCGATTCCAAGCAAGTTGTTTTGTATTCAAGTTTATCACATAGATTTCCAATAAATCTTTAATCTTCCCTACGCCTACAACAATCTCCATAACCATAAAAAAATTAGTCACGGCCAAATATTTGTACTAAAAGATCTCTGTCATAGCGATTTCTTAACTGCGTGATATATTTTAAAAGTTTCCGTGGGTAAAGGTAAAACTTTAAATTAATTGCGAACAATATTAAATTTAGTGTTATATACAGCATAAAGTAATAAATTTTTCCTTTTAAAGAATTTTCAGAATTTTTTCAAACTGACACCAAAATTCAAGAAATCTTTTCGATTCATATTGGAAATATCCTAATTAATTGGTAGATAATTTAAAAAAATTTCTGTCATTGACTTCACTAGCGCAATTTTGGAGAAATCATATAAAGCATATATATCAAAAATGTATCTAAAGAAAAGTAGCAGATATAAATAGTTCTATATCTTTATTTTTTCAGATGCTAAAGAAATATATTAATTCTTACTTGAAATAACATTAATCAAAAAAAAAATCAATGCCTCAAAAGTTTTACGAAACGTGTAGATTTCCTTTACATCTTAAGAGATGTAAGTATATTAATTTTTATTATATCATATTTATCCAATAAAGAATAAACTTCAAGTATACTTAAAAATGAACTATGTTAGCGCACATAGATTGAAGTGGGGTTCAGACAATGAAATCAAATTTTAAAGGAATAATCTTTTCAACAACAACTAATGAAATTACTGAATATTCCTACAGATAGCAGTTTACTCTATGACAACTCTTTGAGAAATTTCAAACTCTTCTGATTATACATTACATTGTCAATTGAGAAATATGAGAATGGAATTTCTCCTTTTTATTACCCGTTCATGGAACTGCGAGAAAAGTGCTAATCTAAACATATTGGTTTACAAGTATTTTGTTTTAATAAAATAAGAATACAAAATAATAAGGCAAATCAATTGAATTTTTGCATATTAATTGCATATTAACCAATATATAAATATATAAACTGCATATTAACCAAATTTCAATCACCATTTTTTTTAAACAATTTTATATTTACTGGAGATAGTAAGAAATCATAAAAATGCATACTGATCAGAAAATTGCATAATTAAATTGTATGATTTAAGAAATTAGTTTGTGTATTTAATTTTCATTTTTCTCGTTTTATCATGATAGCAAAATTGTCTTTCCGTTATTCGTTTGAGATTTCGGCTTTGCAAGAATTTTAGCTGAACACAGATTGAAATTAAACGAATTAAAAAGAATCCAAATAATTTTATAAAAATAAATAACTTTAAAATAATATTTTTAAGTTGCATTATATTTAAAAGTATTAAAATAATATTATGTACAAATATTAACTGATGCAATTTAATCAATACATATTTATGTTATTACCAGCATTTTTATTAATCTATTGTGCTTCCAAACTCAAAATTAAACAAAAAGATCCTCGCGGAAAAATTTACAAAATATTTATAATACCAAATTTTAAAAAAATTAACAAAATGTACATTACGCCAAAAAAAATATAAGTTGTAAATCATCTAATTAATAGACGTTTCATCGGATAACTGAAAAAACTTCCATCATGCAAAAATAACTTTTAATAAGTTAAGAAATAAAACAAAGTAAACTCTTAAGAGAGAACTTAAAAAAACATTCAAAATAATTTTCGATTTCTTGTTAAAAATACCATATTCTTCTATCTACAGTAAATATGTTACATGTATACTTTAGAAAACATGCAAAAATAAAAAAAATAGCATGTATAATATGTATACTATGTATAACATGTATACTACAAAAATTGGAATTAACAGTAAAAATAATATACATCATAAATATTTTAACTTTCAAAATTAAATAAAAAATAATTTTGAAGTTAATTAAAAATTCCTAATTTATTAATTTTAAATACATTTTAATTCTTGCAACATTTCGTTTGAGATACAACATAAAAATATTACTATTTAAGTCATTTATACAAAGAAAAATTAAAACAAATATTTGATTATAGTACAGACTATTATTTCTCTTTGTTAATAATAGATTTTGTAAGGGTTCACATATATGCATGACAGAATATTAATTTGAAACATGACAGGAATTTAATTTTAGTGAATTTATAAACAAGAAAGTAATTATTTGCTTCTAAAATATAATTCATTTGACATAAGTGAATTATGTAATATTAAGATCTTATTTTATTATATCAGATTAACGATAACATAACACATTTACCTTAGAATATACGTATTGTACTTAATTTTCATCATTGATAAATTCAGAATAGACAATGATTAATCACTAAATTTGGAGTCTTTATTAGATGAAAACTTGTAATTATCTATGATTTAATTTAATTAAATTCTTGCCACATACAATATCTAAGTAAAATTTATTAGCCTGGGTTATGTTGATAAATGTTCACACATATGTTTCAAGAAGCGATAATGTGAATCTACTTACACGTTTTGAAATTTCGTGAATAAATCTATAGTTAATTGTTTATTTATAAAAGTCCTTTTTGAAATAAAAATTGCGATGCATTATATAAATATAGTTTTGTTTATAAGTATCAATCTAGGAAGTTATAATATAAAATCATTTTTAACAGCAGTCTCCCTAAATGCAAGTGGTTTCAGTCAAAGTATTATGTTTTTAATAATTCGATTATAATATTTATAAAGATTAATCTTCTGCAGGAAAAATTTTATTTACATGTATAACTATCTTTCGGAACTCTTTCGAGAAATTCAATTGATTTCAAGTGCAACTTAATTGATAATATTATCAAAAATGCACAACCAATCTTTTAAAAACAATTCACTTACCCAAGAAAGATTTGCTTATTTAAAAATACTATAAATTATTAAAAACATTGTCTAGACAACTCTTTATGTTTTTTATTATTTATTTTTGGTTTTGTACTTTTTAGCATTTTGAATTCGTTTTCATCCCAATTTCAATTTTTATTCATAATCTTCAGACACGAAATTTATTGAATTCAACTTCATTTCAATTAAATTTCACAATACAATATTGATTCTTATTTTGCTTTTATATTCTTTAGCATATACTAATATTTTCCAAAGCAAAGGTAGGCATACAGGTTGGATTTACTGTTAACAACTCCACTTAAGACAACTAAACTGCAACTTATAATAATTATAAATCTCGTTTTCTAAGAATTCTGCATAACAATCTTAAAGTTTTATTTTATTTTTGAAGTTATTTTACATGGTTGCTTAAGTATGATAATACTTTAATTTAAATATGGTTATCATGGTAATTTTATTTTTGTTGGACAAATAAACAAATTGTTCATATTGTTTCCGTTTGAATATCTATATTACGATATTTTATCATAACATTCTCTCATGTTCAAAATATTTCATAACTTTTAATTTTAAAATCTGTAACACGAATTTATCAAATTGCGTCTAATACTAAATGCAAATCTAAATGTAGATACGTCTCATACTAAACGAGCCTAAATGAGTTATTTTATTACTGATACAGGGATTTATATTTTATTTATAAATTTCAGTCTAAGTTTGAATAATAAAAGCCCATTTATTCCTTAATAACATAAACTTAATAATAGAAAAATAGGGGTTTTTCCTGTTAACAAAGTTATGTGATACTTTGTTAAAAGAATATTAATAAATGTATTTCTTAATCGACATTATAGATTTGACACATGGCATTATAAATTGAAAAAATTACATAATTTTTAAAAATTTAGTATTTTATTGAATATTATATTTTTATGCATTTTTACAAAATCAATAAATATTTCGGAACTACTTTGATATACCCCCCAAATCGTAAATTTGGTGACTTTTTTTTCTCGTCAAGCAAAATACCTGTTTTTGGCACCTTTTTTTCTTGATAAGATGGATTCTTGCTAAATACAAATAATTAATACATTAAAAAAAACTTTTTAAAAAACTCAAAAAATGGTACAAAATACAAGAAAATACTATATTTGGCAACAGCAAAAACCTAAAAGCTGAAAAAACCTAAATTGGCAACACCAAAATAAGAAACAGTAACCCTAAAAAGTCCGTAGGGAGTGCCAGATTTGGCGCGTAATTTTTGGGGGGGTATATCAAAGTTGTAAAAATTTTTCATTATTTTGAAATGAATTCATTCATAAGTATCAATTTGGATGCAGGTAAGCTCGATTTCTAAAGAAATATTTCTAAGGAAACAATTATTCAAAATAGACTAAAAATTTCAAGAAATAATTAGATAAGATATATAAAAGAAGTAATAAAAGAATATATAGAAGTATATAAAGGAAGTAATAAAAGGAGTTTTATATATATAATTAATGTAGTTACAATTTTGATCAAGTCACCGCCATTTTGGATTTATCTTCAATTTTCATACGATTTATTAACTTCCAAAACAAGTGTTTCTTAATAAGATCAGGTTCTAACATATTCAAGATACCACCCCAATTATTTGTTTACATAATCATAAATTAGTCATCCAAAAACTTAATCTCCAATTTACGTTATAATTTAAGTTTTTCATAATCGTAATGAATGCTGACAGCTTTACATTACATTTATGAAAAGCACTTTACAAACTTTTTTACTTCATAAATAGTTTAAAGTTTTTGTTTACTTTAATTATTAAGTAATAAAATACATATTTTTTCTTTTATTAATTAATTAATTAATTAATAATTTTTAACCCTTTTTTTAACACTTTTATTAATTTTTCCTTTTATTAATTATTTTTTTATTAATTGTATGCTTTAATATGAGAAAAATTTGTATTTAATATTATTTCATCACATTCAGATTGAAATATCTGAAATTATTTTTCTTGTTTTCACAGCTATTGTTAGATAATATCATTCCACCTTCATTTTTCAATGGTGAGTGTTCAAATGAAAAATTAAGCTTATAACTACTTTGTGACGTTATTAAATAATCTAAATGTTTCCAATATTTTGCTTAATATTTTATAAATACTTCGGTGATTTCAACAGAGCACTTAATTCTCCTAGTTGTAATGGCTTTCATATTTTCGTTACAACTTTTTTTTTATATTTTATAATGTACAGTTCACATTTAGCTATAATTTATTGAGTTTCAGAAAAGTTATTTTCTATTTTAATTAATTACATTCTTTTGTTCTTTATATTAATTTTTTATAATAATTTAATTAAAATATTATTTAATTTTAATAATCATTTTTATTTGGTAATTTTAAACCAATTCATAATTTGATTCCGATATATTCATTTATTTTATACTGAAAATATTTTTATATTAATTTTAGTCCTTTTTTTAAAGATATTGAAACTTTTAAATTTAAAATTAATAAAAAACCAAAAACAGATTTGTTTATCATTTTAAATTTTTACTCAAAAATCACTGATCATTTTTACTTATTATAATTGAAGATATTTACATCTTTTATTATTATCAATATATATATATATATATATATATATAATTTTATAAATTATACACTCGCGGAATGGAAAAAATCATGTTTAACCTTTCTCCTTTTTCTCTAAAATAATAATATATACGATTATTTTCCTCTATTTGTCATAATAAATTTTATTTTCTTATGATAAATGTTTATTATAAATGGAATAATTGCAAATATTGTCATATTCCATATTGCAAAAAAGTGGTTTTTTTTCCTGTACTGCAATTATTCATTGTGGTACGCAAATAATTCATTCATGCTATTCAGCAAGAAAAATGCATAAAGAAGTTTTTCTGGATGCAAATATATAAATATATTTATTATATATATATATATATATATATATATATATAT
>JAPDSC010158904.1:0-18599 GCA_026290005.1 Latrodectus geometricus
TGTGTGTGTGTGTGTGTGTGTGTGTGTGTGTGTGTGTGTGTGTGTCATTAGTGCCAGTTGGACCATGCAGATTTATAGCATTCAAAAATTCTGCCACATTTTTCTCTGATTGCTTATGTTATATATATTCCACGAGATATGAATCAAATTGATATGACACACGTTTTCTGCCCTGGAGAGATCTCTTAATTGCCAACCTTTGATAGTATTTGTGTGAGCACATTGAAATAATTGTGAATTTTCCAGGATTTTGGTGTTATAACGGAACTCAGAAGAATGTATTCTGTAAAAGTCTTTCATTTCTAAAACCTGCAAAAACTCATCTAATCAATATGCTATACTAAATCATTCACAACAAACTTGTGCATACATCTTTTCATGTACATAAAAGTAATTAAAAACACTGATTTCTAACTTTCTATTAACAAACCATGTCCTCTTACATTTAAACATTTAACATAATGTTCCTTCTGTTCTTTTAACACCTTCAAATATACCCATTATTTATATCGCTTCTATTGCGTAAAACCATATTACTACCACTTAACACATATATGCTTATCAGGAATCAAACCAACTTTATGCATCATTCAATTACTTTATTTCCCTCGTGCTCCCAATTTAGTAAATTGAAATTCAATTTATCATTCCTACTTTTCACTTATTATATACGTATACTAAAATTAAAATTTTTTCAAAATTTCACTTCATACACTTATATTTTAATTTTAAATAAAAATAAGTTTCAAAAAAAGTCAAGGACTTCTAAAATTTGAAACAAATTTCATGCATGCACAATTAAATTATGTCAGGTAATTGCAACAATTTTAGAGTAGTAATCCACAGTTTGGCATATTTATCACCTTTACCAGCTCATAGGGTTTAGTCCTTTTTGTTTTTCTTTTATAAAATATTTGTAATTTAAGTTTGAAAAAACATGAACCATAATATCATGTATATATTGTATAGTAATTAAATGCAGTTTTTAAGTTTAAGAAATAGCATGAAATGATTATGCATATATTATATAATCTACATTGAGTTTGAGAAATAAATACATAATATACAAATATGTATTAGACTCAATTGATTTGCCTATTTTTAACTATCAAAATATTGAAATTTCTCATGATGCTTTTCTCTTATTATATTCAATCAGATTAATTAAAAAATAAGATTTATCATGTCATGTGTTTTACACTAAAAATACTCCCAGAAAAGTTGTATTTAAATTTTAAAAAAAAAATTTAATATTTGTATTTTTACTGATTTACAATCTGTTTTAAAAAAGTAAAAAGTTTTAAAAATTCTTTGAAAAAGTGCTTAAATGTACCTCTAATTTGATTTTTTTTTCCAAATATCAATTGTTAATATTATATTTTTATTTAGTTTGAGATTATGAATAAATTGGAAAGATTTAATTAAAGGTGTTTTATGCATATATAATAAATATTGAGTATTGAAAATAAAATTCATAATTTTTTAAGCACACAATGTTTTATGCTGAAAAAAGCTTATGAGAAATTGAAGAAAAATTATTGTTTTGTTTCTAATGTTACTATTTTTTCTGTTAACCTGCCAATCAAATAAGCAGTATTTACACTGCTCAAAACAAAGGATATAACTTTTATATAAAATAAAGACATAAGTGAAATTTTTTGTTGCCAAAAATTGAAGAGAATCACAAATGCAAATTTTTCTGATTTTCAAACTGTGGAGTATACTAATATTGAGTTTGCATCAAAAACGTCACTTCAGAGGCAATGAATGAAATTTCGACTTTCAACTGAATAAAAGACAATGAAGACAAGGATGATCGGCATTCAGTGACTGCTTTGTTTTGATGAGTACAATGTCTCAGCGAAGTCATTTAAACGATTCAGAAGCTTGGAGAGTTGTTGGTAGATTAGAAGGGGCCAAATTCAAGCCGAAGTAGAGCAAGCTGTTGGAGTGTCACAAAGTGTGATTTCCAAAATCTGGAACTGTTTTTTGGAGACTAAAAGTGCAGGCCGAAGACCAGGGCAAGGTCTTTGATGGGCAACAACATCCAATGAAAATCGTTATTTAGTGTAAACGGCTCAGAGACACAGAAATATGAATGCTACTCTTCTCCAACAACACCATCGCTCGGCTACTGATACCATGGTTTCAACTCCGTCTGTCCAAAACCGCCTCCATAGTGTATATCTGTGTGCTCGCCGACCGCAGGGAGTGGGCAAAATAACATGTAAACTGGAGGAGAAATGAATATAGTAATGTTCTTTTTTTGATGAGTCCCGTTTTTCTGTTCATCCTGATAATAGGCGTATTTTCATCTGGAGGGACTGTGGCAGTAGGAATAATGCTGCATTCGTGCACGAAAGTCTGATTTGGCTGTGGGAGATTGTTGGTGTATGGTAGCATCTCCATTAACAATTGCACAGACCTCTATATCATTTGAGATGGACTTCTGACTGGTCGCCGATTTAGGGATGAGATCCTCAGATCTATTGTAGTCCCTTACACTGCAGCAATCGGACATGACTTCATTTTAATGGACAACAACAATGGACTACATCATGCTAACCTGGTGGAGGATTTCCTTTTCTAGGAAGGAATCATATGAATGGAATGGCCAGTGTATTCTCCTGATGTAAATCCAATAGAGCACGTTTGGGACGCTCTAGGAAGACAAGTTGCTGGTCACCAACCACCCCCACAAACTCTCCAAGAACTAGAAAGAATTCTTCTAGAAGAGTGGGACAGAATACCCCAACTCGTGATTAATAGCCTCATTGACTCCATACCTCAAAGGTGTTCAACGTTGCTGGTTGTCAGTGGAAACTATACTCCCTACTGAAAATGATTTCCTTTGAAAAAAACACCTTTTCTTATTCTTTTTTTCTCATTCACAAATTGTGTTTTTTTCCTTTTGTACATAAATATGCAATAAAATGCATTTTTTTCTGCCTAACATGTGTAATTTATTTTCATATAACCTACTGCATCTGTTGACCATGTATCAATCAGTTAAAATGTTTCCCAGCCACAAGATCCACCTAAAACCGCAATATCCTTTTATTGTTTTGAGCAATGTTTATCAAAAGTTTGAATTGTTAAAATGTTTTTAAAGTTACAATTAAAGCCTTTCCATTCCATTTGTGGGCTTAAAGAATTTATCAGGATTTGATTTTTATAACTAAATCAGTAGTTTTATAGTCTAAATTTTTTATTAATGTTATTGATATAACAAAAGTAGCAAATGACTCTAGAGCTGATTTGTAGAAATGTTTAATGTTCGTTTCATGGTTTTAAATTTTGAGTTTTATTGAGTCTGAATTATTTTCAGTTTTAATTAAACAATTATTTATATCATTATGTATCTATTATTCTTGATCTAGCAGCATTTAAGCTGATACTAGTATGCAATTTTCAATCTTTTTTTTTTACACATATCAAATAATTTATTTAAACAATATTTATATAACAATTTATTTAAATTCCTTTATTTTTGAACTAATATTTTACCATATAAACGTTACAAAATTTGATTGACAAGTTAATATACTTTTTAAAATGATGAATTTGAAAACTTTTTAATGCATTATAAAGCCTGTTTCAAAATGTTTAAGTAACATTAATAAAAATGCATGGAATGTAATTTTGGTTGCTTCATATTTCAGTTAAAATGAATTAGCCAAAAATAAAAACTTAGTGAATATTCTCTTAACTGCATATGTTTTGTATTTTTTGTGACAGCATTTCTTATTTTAATCCATGTATTTCATTGAAATCACTATAGTAATTAAATTGTGAAAAAATTATTTTTTATATTAAACCTTACTGCACTTTCTCTTTTGATAATATCCAATTAAGTAATTGTGTTAGAGCACGTGTTCTTTCCTATTAAACAAATCAGAGCTTCTGAAAGGAAAATTTAGCAGTTCAAATATCAATAATAGCATTGTATTTTATTAATTTCTTTAGTACAATTTTTAAAACTAACAAATATTTTGTATATTTTGAGTTGTTTTAAAATTCATTTTAATAATTGAAAGAAAAAATAAAGTTTGTCTTGTAATTTTATATAGTGACATTTTGATTGAATACATATTAAGTTATAATTTTGTTACCTTATACTTATTCCAGATTTTTTATTTAGGTTTTCCTTGTGAGAAAACTTTGTGGTCCTGATATGAATACATTATATGCTATGAAGGTTTTGAAAAAAGCATCTTTAAAAGGTGTGCTTATTAACTCAGCACTTTCTTATTTCTTGAATAATATTTGAGTTCTACTACAATTTAAATATTTAATTTAACTTAAGATTATATATTAACAGCTTAAGAGCGGTGAAGCGCTATCGTGCTTCGCATGTTACGTTTATATATAAGAAAACTCTTCAGCACTCAAACGGTTAATATAGACTGGCAAATAAAAATATTTTCCTTCAATTGTATCTTGGATACACATAAATCTATTTCTTGTACTCTCTAATTAGCATTGACTTTTTCTAATATTCTTTAAATGGCATTAGTTTTTTAAAAGGCTTGATTTTGTGTTCTGGAACTTCTTTTTAACTGGCAAACAATTCTTCAAAATTCTATATTGTAATATGTAAAATCGTCTTCATTAACATTAATGTGACAAATTTTGATTATGTAATTTTATAATAAACATGTAGCATATATCAAAGTTTATTGATATTGGCTCAGCATGCTTTTGTAGGTTCTGGCTGGTCTTTATAAATATATATGTGTGTGTGTGTGTGTGAGTAAGTCCTGTCCCAAGCTGCTCTTTTCTCAGAAATTCATTTCTAATTTTTTGCTTACACATGGCAAAAAATCTTTTATTTAGGCAGTTCTTCCATTTTCGTTTAAAGATTTCTCTTATGTTTTCCACAAAATGGTTAAAGTTGTATCAAACACTTATTGTGTGTTCTTCATTCTGCATTTATTTTCAGCCTATCTCTATTTAATTTTAACCTTTCTGTTTTAAATTTTATGTATTTCAAATGTATATTTCCATTCTGAATATTTCCTTGAATGGACTCAAATTATTTCCTTTCAAAGATTGCCATTATGTCTTCATTGAAACCAAAGTTTCTGACATAAAAGTGGAAACAAATTTTATTACAAAATTTGTATAAAAGAATGTCTTTTTTATTAAATGAAATTTTAATAAAGGGATTAAACAAAAACAGCATCAACTAGCTGCAGTAATCTTTTTCTTAGATTTTAAAACATATTTCTATATTACAAATAAGACTAAAATTATTTACATATTTTTATTTTATTTTTTATTAGTTCTACTATTGTAAGCATCATATTAAGGTTTGAAAGTTTTTTGATTATATGAAAATAAATTCTTAATGTGATTTAAAATTATCAAGCAAATAAAATTTAAATCTAAAGTACTTGATTGTTACATATCTCTTAATCATGTAATTTCCATCAAATTCTATGAAGTGTTGCAAGTGATTTGTCACTTTGTTTTTAATTGTACATATTAAATACATTTCATAATAAAAGTATTTCTAAAGATGTGAATTATTCAACAACCCTATATTTAAACATATGATATATTTAAACTGGATATCTAAGATTTAAGTTTCATGTCTATAATACAAATCATATTTCAGTTTGCATGTTTACCAATGTTTGTTTTTATTGTTATTTGTAACAAATACAAATTGTTGAATATTTGGGAAAAATAGTTATCTCAGTTAAGCATTTCTTGAATAAATGTTGAAAAAATATCATAAGCATGGATAAAATTTCTAAATTCTAAAGAGAGTTAATAATTTTGTGTACATTAATTTTTTTATTACTAATTATCATATATTTGAGTTTGGCAGCTTGAATAAAATTAAATTGCATTAAATTACATAAAAAAAGTAAAAAAAAAAAAAAAAAAAAAAAAAAAAAAGGATTTTATGTGTTATTTGAAAATTAAAATTATTTGAATTTAAATAATTCCATAAATTTGCTTGTATTTCTTGGAAAAATTTTGGGTTTTGTTCAAAGTTGGTGAACTGGGCTTGTAGATTTATTCTATTAGAGTTACCAAGCAAATCTGTAAAATATAAGCATTATAAAATAACCTTCTGCTGTCTGTTTTATACATACAATACAGAATACATTTGGAAACTTATTTTAATGTTCTTAATAAAATTTAAACGTTTTCATGATTTAATATGTAAAAAATATTTTATATCAGTAGTTTATTTAAGGAAATGGTTTGAAGTAGTTGAAGATAACTTGTAATAAGTGGAATAATTTTGAAAATTTGAGTCTTGGAGTGAAATTCAAAAGAGAAGCAATATTAATATTTATTTACAGCTTTGATCTTTCAAGAATATATTCTGAAAACATGTTGAAACTATAATTTTTAAATCTTATATTAATGTACATTGGATTGCAGTTTCTTTAATTTTACTTGAGAACATGGTACTATTTAAAGTAGGCAATTTCTGATTTTTAAAATGTACATTTGTACTAGATTTTATTTAGTTGATACCTTTACCATTTGTCCTTTTCATATTTTCTGTAAAGCATTAATACTAGTCAAATAGATCATTATTTGGAAAAGTAGTCTCACCATGACAGCCACTCAGGGGGTTTACTTTCTTTAAGGAAACATGGGTGTTACAATCCCAAGTTACCCCAGTAATCTGTTTTTTTTTCTTTCTTTTCCTCTCTTTTCTCCTCTTATACTTTTTCTCTCCTCCCTCTTTGTGGTAGTCTTGTGAGAAGTTGAGGGCTCTCTTGAGTAGCTATTGCCATCCTATTACTATTATCTTATCTTGGGTAGAATATCACCCACGTGTCTTCTGTGCATGGAGATCCATGTCCCTGGCTAGGAAGATCTGATAATTGAGGTCCTCTGAGACCAACACATTACTTTGGCTTCTGCTTCAAGTAAACAGGTAGTGTGTAGTGGTTTTCTTCACATGAATCAGCTCAAATGGATCAAGTGAAATTACATTAACTGAGTGACTCCTTAAGGGTGGAGTTCAAGTCAGTTTTGTATTGAAAGCCTGTAAGGTCTGATTATCATTGTAGTAATCTGCATTTCTTGCAGTGCTCCATGGTGAGTGGTGCAGTCAGACCTCTAATATTTTAATTTCCTATGAAAATACCTTTTCTTTCTCTCCCTAGGAAACAACAAATTGATATTGCTGGTACCAAATTTTTTATTTATAAGATTAAAAGAAGGCTCCTTTTCTTATTAAGAAGGGTATATCTGCTTATCTTGGTGCAGTTAAGTCCATCCGAAAACTATATTCTGGTGATCTATTTATTGAAACATCTTCTGTTAATCAAAGCATATCTGTTAAAACATGCATAAATTAGATAATTTGAATATCATTGTCATACCCCATGGTTGCTTTAATTTTTCTTACACTGTTATCTCAGCTGCTGACCTCTTAAATGTTTTTTTAAGAGGAAATCGTCCAAAATCTGCAAAATCAAAAGGTATGCAATGTTAAGCGAATTAAGATTGAAAGAGTAAAAAATCAAAAGGGGTAATTATCGCAGCAGTTTTATTCAATATTTCTTTTGAACTTGATTTATCTCAAAACACTCACTTCTTCAAATTTAAATTTCTGCAATTGATAAATACTATGGGAAATATTGAGCTTAGCAGATAGATATTTAGCTGATATCTGAGTACTAGATTTGCATAAAATATTTATTAAATAGTTTAATGTTAGTTATTTTTTGAGGTAGTAAAAATGCATTTTTCATAACTACATCAAAATTGCTTTTTGTTTATTTGGGAAAGTAATTATTAAGGTAATTCTAGCTCTAATTGTATCATAGTGGGAACCTAGGATCAGTGCTTCAAATCTTTTTATTTGTGTGAATTATTATTTGGACTGAGTTCAAGAAATTATTAATTATTGAGATAATTCTGGTCCTAATTGTCAGTGGTAACCCAGGATCAATGTTTCAAATTTTAGTTTGATATTTAAATGTCCTTATTTTAGTAATTGATATAACTTTGACTAATATAATTTGATTAAAAAAGTTCATACAATCTTGATAATAATTATGTAATCTAATTTTTTCAGTTAGAGATCGAGTTAGAACAAAATATGAAAGGGACATTTTAGTAGATGTTAGACATCCTTTTATTGTTAAATTACACTATGGTGAGTTATAGATGTTTTATATATGCATGTGTAATTTATAAATATTCTATCTATCTGTAATGTATATTAATAATTATTAAGGAACTTCATATATCAGTATATATTGCATACTTAAGAAATGCTTTACAGAATAATTAAATTTTTAACTGTTTCTTTCTATTAAAATGAGCTAGAAAATTTTTCTGTTTATTCTAGGCTATTCATTATTTTTAATGGAATGAAGCATATATCTAATATAGAATATAAAATAACTTCTTATATATAAATTTCCATATGCATTTCTTGATAACTCTAATTAATTTTTTACTTGTTTTGAAATTTTTATTTGGAATGTTTGTTTATAGCAAATTGTTTAATGTGTGTAGATTTCAACATTATCCAAATCAGCACATTCATTAATCAAAAATTTTTGAAAGATTATTGATATAATTTGCATAGCATAATATATTAAATGATGATTATAAAGAGGCAGAAATTCCCAGTAATTTAATTTGTTTGGAAGGATATATAGAAAATACTTATAATATAAAGATAAAACTTTTTTATTTTCTTCAACTCTATTATATTTGCTTTTCTTTCTGTATATAGTAGACATAATTTTATAAATTTTTAAAAATTCATTATTCTTGTAACTGTAAATAAACTGTAATGTTTCATACATAGACTGATTATTATAAAAAAAATAGTTGAACTTAATATTGTCACATGTAGTTCACTTTAAAGATTATTTTCTTTCAAAAATGTTTCATGATAAATACTAGAACTTTTTTCTTCTGTAAATTATGTATCAGTAAAAAAATTTAAACTTTTAGATCATACTAAATTATTTATGAGTTGGAACAACTCAAATGTTAAAATTCTATTTTATTATAGAACTTGCTTAGCTTTATGTAAAAGCTCTCAAAATTTTGCATCTATAATTATTTTTTAAAGGATTAAGGTTCCCTACTTATTAAAGAAGAGTATTTCTATTGATACTAAATATTATAATCAATATAAAAACTTTTGCTATTTTAATGTCATTTTTAGAGTTTTCTATAATTATATTGAAATAAATAATGAATTGACATTTTGTACTATTAATGTAATTATAATTGATTTGTTTTATATTATCTGTATTGTTAATTTTTATTTGTGTAATGGAAATGAATTAGATCATTAAGATGCTAAAGCATTAAAATGAAAATTTGGTATTCCATGGCACTCTGGAACTGACAACTGAAGGGTTAGTTCTGTAGTCTTCAGTTCAACAGTTTGTTCACTTGGTTCTCAATTTAGGGGCATTGATGTTAGTTTGGAATCCATTTTAAACTGTAGGTTCAATATATGAAATAAAAAATAAGTTTTATTTCTTTTAGTAACTTACAGCATAAACGTGTGTACATATCAAAAATATTTTAAATTTTTCAGCTTTTCAAACTGAGGGGAAATTATACTTAATTTTAGATTATTTGAGATGTGGTGACTTGTTTTCAAGACTAAGTAAAGAAGTAAGTGCAAATAAATATTTGATAGTTTTTCTTGTAAAAGAAAGTAATTCATTATTGATTTGCAGTGTTGTACAAGTGTTCTTAAAAATCTCTGATTTTAAGCTCATCTTATTGCTTTTATAGGTAATGTTTACAGAAGAAGATTCCAAATTTTATCTAGCTGAATTAGTTTTAGCTCTTGAACATTTGCATAGTTTAGGAATAATATATAGAGATTTGAAACCTGAAAAGTAAGTCAATTATATTTTATTTAAACAAAATAATATCCAATATTAAAGCACATAATTTTAACTGAATTTTTTTTAACTAAGAATATTAAAATATATGCATATTGATAAAAATGCAAGAATGTGTGTATAATAATTTCTATTATCAATTTAGGATAATATATCGCCAAACAAAAAAAGGATACTTTGCAAGAAATAAAATGAAATAAAAATTTATTTTTTGTCTAATTATTCAAATTTAACAAATGTAATTTTTAAGTTTATGGAAACTTATTTTTTATACATTTGATTGTAAAATTTAATATTATTGAAGTTATCTTGTATTTTTTTAAAGTTCTACACGTAATTAAAAGTTCATATTTTTCTGCTATAAATAAATCTTTATAACAGAAAATTCTTCTTTTAGTATACTTTTAGGTGAAGATGGTCACATATGTCTCACTGATTTCGGTTTATGTAAAGAATCTTTAAATAATCAGAAAGCTTTTTCATTTTGTGGTACTGTTGAATACATGGCACCAGAGGTTGTAAATCGTAAGGGTCATACAACTGCTGCAGATTGGTGGTCTTTTGGAGTGTTAATGGTAACTTATATATTTTTTTTACTATTAATTTTTTTGTAATGTATTTTAATCTTTTTTCTATTAACTGTCATTTGAATTTAAAGCTTTATTTTTAAACTAAACTTTACTTGTAATTTGCAGTACGAGATGCTAACAGGTCAGCTTCCTTTCCAGTCATCTGATAAAAAGGAGACCATGAATCAAATTTTAAAGTGAGTTTCAGCATGAAATTTGTAAAATGTTTAAAAAATTAATCTTTATAATATCTTACTCAAGTTTTTTAAATTTTATAGAGCAAAACTACAAATGCCATTCTATATCAGTGAACCAGCTCAAAGTTTGCTACGTTGTCTTTTTAAACGCAATCCTGATAATAGATTAGGTTAGTGGTTTAACTAAATATTTTATCTGTATAGTTTATCTTTCTTTGTAGAAAACTAGAAATTATTGAAAATCTTTCCTTTTTATTCTTATCTAAATATAAAATTTAATTTTAATTTCTTAATTTTAATAGAGTTAATGTAACTGAAATTTATATCAGTAAAAACTAGAATATTTTAAATTCTGGTTTCAGATTTTAATCCTAATGAAAACTCTTGCTGTAAATTTCTTGTCACATTTTTTCAAACTGTACTAAATTTGTATGGCAGCTTTATAATCTGCATGCACATTTCAGAACTTATGATTTAAAGTCTATTGTAAATTCATAGTAAAATAATTCTTTTAATTAAAATGTGTACAAGTATGTGAAAAACTTCTTAAAATTAGTCTTAAAACAAGATCTTTCAATAAACAGTTTTAGGAAAAACATAAATTGTAAAATTATGAAAAATTTTTGTTATTAATTTTAAATTTCTCCATTCAACCATGACAAATTATGATATATAGTAAAGAAAGCAGAATGACTGGAAAGCTTTTAATCTTGCTTGATTTTTGATAACAGTAAGCAAAAGTGCAAAGTTGTGATACTACAAGTGATTTAAGTACTTTGTTATTGCATTGAACTTTACAATTATCTTCTAAATAATATGGATGAATCTTGGAATTTCTGAAATGACTGTGAAACTACTCTGTTGTTGTTGTTAATGACACTTGGCAACGCCAAGTCCGCTTGTCAGAGAAACTAGGCTAATGAATTTAGAGAGGAAGCGCCTTCTGTTTTCTAATAAAGCACTCTCATATGAAGTTGGTAGTACGACTTTTGGCTCATAGATGGCAGCATCTCCTGAATCTTCCAATTTAGAGATTGAAACCAGTGAAGACCCAAAGCCTGGCTCCAACCACCCCCAGAGGTATTAATTTGTAATGGGAACATGGAGGACATTGCGACCCGACAGATTTAACATGAAATTACTCTAAACTTAGATTTAAAATCAACCAGTTCAAGAATTTGAATCCCTAAAAGAAAGATCATATCTATAAGAGAATAGTTCTTCCAGTTAGTATCTTCCTAAATTAATTTCTTTCACAATGGCTCCTGAATTACCTTTGTCAGAAGTGTCGCACAAATTGTTGTGGGAAAGATTTGAACTCTAATATAAAATCAGAGCTCTGTTTATCTTGCAGTTCTTGTTTGACATGAAAGAAATTACAAACAAAATATTATATACCAATGATTTTTTTATAAAGTGGTAGAAAATTCAGAGATTCTGTTTTAGAAGTAGGAGTAATATATTAATTTATAGAATCAATAGAAAAGTTAAAATTCTACAGTAGCCTTGTAGGAATCCGGCTTCACAACCTCTTGCTTGATGATTTGACATTTTTCTGCCACAAAAGTACTCTTTTGCATATAAAATGTACTTTAAGATGTGAAAAAGTACTTTAATAGTTAGATTTTTTTTTTTTTTTTTTTTTTTTTTTTGTTGAATCTAACTTGATGATTGAATTTTTAAAGGGACTTATACCAATTTCTAGTATAGATGAATTTTTAAAATTATTTTATTTTTATCAATATATATTCCCTTTTGTTTTAATGTTTAAAAACATTTCTGCTTATAAATGTAATTGACAAATGAATTTTATTTTACTTTTGAAATCATTATTTCAATATTGTTTTGTAAACTTTAAATTCCTTACAGCCACTGGTCCTGAATTGCGACAACATTGGTTTTTTTCTACAGTTGATTTTGTAAAACTCTACAGGAAAGAAGTCAAACCTCCTTTTATACCTACTGTTCCATTAAACGAGCCTGTTTCTAGAGAAATAATTGAAGGTTTGTTATCCTACTATCAATTCTCATTGTTTTTAAGTAATTACTAAGTTCAAATTACACTTGTAAATTATTACTTAAAGTAAAGGTAAGTTCAAATTTGAGCAAAATCTCATTTGTAGTATTGTATTTGCTACCATATACTTTTTTCTTTGAAAATAAATTAGAAAAATGGTGTATGTCATATGTTAGTGCTCAGTTTTTGATTGCATTCATTTCTAAAAATTTCATGTTTGGAATGTGATTATAACTAAAATATTAAATGGTTTAGAAATAGCATTACAATACAGAGGTAAAAATAAGTGTTTATTTTACTTTTTGATATTTTCCAAATTGCAGTTTTTCTTAAGAATATTCATATTTGAACATTAAGTATCGTAATTTCTGTAAACATATTGAAGAGTCTAATAACATGCAGTCAGTATATTTGTAAGAATATAGTTTTTTTGTACAGCGTTCTTTGATAGGTATGATGCTTCATTGTAACTGAGGGTTAAAATGGAAACATGATTTTTATATTTTTAAAATATTACTGAAATATTTCTGTAAAATTTACATAATTTTAGTGTTTAACATCCTGCTTGTTTTTATTTATTAAACTGGTATGAGGAATGATCTAATCCACTTAATTCTAAATTATTATTTATATAGAAACAAGCTCTGATCCAATTACACTTATATTGAATCTATACCCAGCTCTGAAGGTATTACTTTTTTAAATCTACTTCAAATAAGACCTCTGCATGGTTTTTTTTTTTTTTTTTTTTTTTTTTTTTTTTTTTTTTTTTTTTTTTAAATTGAAATTAGAATTGGTAGCCGAGTAGAGTGTTACTAAGCTAATATTCAAGTGAGCAACTCTTTGCCACTTTAACTTTGTTTTTTGCTTACCTATCATTTTCTACACATGAGAGCTAATTAAACCAGAGCCTGCAATTTAAGTCTTTCAAACCATTACAAGCATCCGGGCCTAAAGCAGGATTCAAATACATGAACTTTTGAGCCACAAAAAAAGAGCTCTAACTATTCAGTTGCCTTGGCACTTCTGTGACTATTTTAAGTATCCATGCCAACATAACCTGGGTATAGAAGTTTACAATTCGAAATTAACTTTAAACTGTAGACTCTGGTTAAATTAATTCTTGTGAGCTAAGAATTATGAATGATAAACCAAAGTCTTTTTCAGTATCTTTTGATAATTCTAGTATTAAAAGGGAAGAATAGGAGTTACTGGATTTCTTATAAAGAATCCCTGCGATATGAACATGCATGTAGATTAAGTGTTAAATAATATTTCCCCATTAGAAGTGTTTGAAATCATATAACAGTCTATCTTCTCAAATATTCTTACTTTTTACTTTAACAGTTTGCAAATTCAATTATTATCTTGGGTAAGGATGTTTATTATCTTTCAGTATTTAAATTAAACTTTAGAAATAAGCTGGAAATTAATTAAATCTCTGATCCCCATTTTAACAATTTTTTAAGGGCTCTCACTTTGGTCATGAATGTTGGTAGTAATCTTAAATACATTTTAAATTGTAGGTCTCAGTTGACTTAGCTTACCAATTTAAATGTACGAAATATTGTTAGAGTGACAACAAAACATTAAATTTTTCATTTTCTTAAGTTCATGTGTGTAACAAAGTAACATATGTTGACATATTGAACCTCATAAAGATCTAGGGATCAGTTTTGAGAGTTAATTTTCAGTTTACATGGTTTTATTTGTTTAAAGATGTGCAATTTATAAGTGTTACTCTTTATTCGACTTATGTTATCAACTGATTTAATGTTAATGAATATATATATTGGAACAGTCTCTATATTTATTTATTTAATTACTTTTGTTAGATTCCCCTGGCATTCCACCTAGTGCAACTGCTCATGAACTTTTTAAAGGTTTTAGCTATATTGAAGCAAATTTATTTGATGATGAAATTTCTGCTCTTCCAAAAATTTGTTCTAGAGTGAGTATGTTTTACTTTGTCATGCAAATGTGAAGATTATTTTACAATTTACAAATAAATCAAATTTATTTTTATTAATTTTTATAAAGTATCTTTATATTCAATTTATTTTTTTTTAATCAAGAAATGATATCTGTGTAAAATTTTGTAACTGATTTTTAATTTTATTTCCTTCTTAATTTGGCTTATAAATACTGTACAAAAGTTTGGATTTAAAAGAATAATATCATATCGTGTTAAAAGTATATTGTGTATAGATATCAAGTTTTCTAATTAATAATTTGACTTTTTTAACAGGTTGAACTTCAACTTTGCAAAAGTTCTTTTTCTAAAGAATATAGGACTTTAGGTGTTATTGGAATGGGTGCATTTTCAATATGCAAAAAATGTGTACATATATCAACAGAAAAATTATATGCTGTGAAGGTAAGAAAAGTAGTTTTAAAAAAATTTGCTTCTAATTAAAATTTTTTGTAAAAATATTTTAAATATTTAGACATGTGGTACTTAACTTGCTTCCTATCGTCCACTAATGGGAATTCAAACTTTCATTGGTTGATGATAGTGTTAATCACCATTATAAATTATTACCTTGGACTTAAAACAAAATTTTAATTTAGCAAAACAAAAGCAATTTTTTCCATTGAAATTCAAAAGCATTTATTCATTGTTTTTGGGATGAAAGCATTTATTATCTTTGTTTATTGGGGTTAGTGTCTTGTAAAATGTTATTTCTTATTTATTGACTTGTTTTATGTTTCTCACATCTTCTGGTTGATTTTCTGTGCTATATAATATTTTTTATTTTTTTTAATTTCTAATAGTTAAAAATTATTATTTGAATTTAATATTTCTGAAAAACCTGCATATCTATTTATATATGAAAAAACGCAGCTGAAAGTGCTAATTCTCCTGGATATCCTACTTTTCAGTTAACATTTTGAGTAACTCCTTTCAATGTTAAGTACTTTCAAAATTATAGTCTGTTAGATTAATTTTAATTTATATAAATATGTGGAGAATCTGAAAAGAAATAAATGAAAAGCACTGAAATTAAGAAAATCAAGATAACTCATAAAGGCAGAAAAATATATCAAAAAGGCCTTCATGAAGTCTTTGTATCTTCCTATGTAAAAAGATTTTAAAAATGTCCAGGTGAAAATGATTGTTTTAAAATTATGTTCATTTATTTATTAGTATATGTTTGTACTTTATCTGTATGTTATTTTATAATTAGGAAATTAACAAACAAACCATAGAGAAATCTGGCTGTCTTGACTGTGCTGAAGAAATTGAAATTTTATTTCGTTATGGAAAACATCCAAATATTGTAACTTTATATGAAGTGAGTAAATAGTTAAAATTTATTGTTAATAAATTGGATTTTATGTTTAAAATTTCAAGTGTAAGATCATGTTACATATAGTTTATATATTTTATTAACTTAAGTTAATGAACACAAAATTTTGAGGAAAAAATTTTAATGGTTATATTTGAAAAAAAAAAAAAATAAGAGCTTTAATATAATCTATCAATTTATCATTAATTATGCGTGTGTCTTTAGATATTTTCTGATATAAAAAAAGAGAATTATATTTTAATTGAAAATGCATTCGATATTATTTAATATTTATGATTTTCACTTGAATTATAAAATTTTGTAATCTTTTAAATGTTTTATCTGAATGCTGGATACTTCATTGGAAAAGTTTAATGTGTTAAGATCAATTTCCTCACAAATTTTAAATGTAGTGGAAATTATAACTTATTGATTTTTTTTTTTTTTTTTTTTTTTTTTAAAGTATTTGGTGAAAACATTTTTCCTGACTTTGAAGTCCATGAAAATCAATCCTGTTTATAGTTTGAGTGTGAATATGGGAATAGGAAATTGTATTTCCTTTTTAATAAATATGTACTACATTTTTACTTTCTTTTTAGAATGTAGCTTAGTTAAAATATAATTCATATGGCCAATATCATGCTCTTCCATGATTATTATGAATTTTCCAAATAATACATAAAAATTCATAGATTTTTTATTTTTTGAAGTTTTTTGAAAAAGCACTGAATGCTTAAAAAATTATAAAAATCATGCTGGAATTAAAAATGTTTTATATTTCAGAAAAAATGGTATGAAGTAAATAAGTTAAATATTTTAACTTTTAGGCCATCCATGAGTGTTAACTCTTTGTATATTGAAAATTTAAATATTAATTCAATTTGTTTTTATTACACTTTCAAGTATATTTATTATGACTAAAATTTAAAACTGATTTTATAAGTTTTTAATATTTTATATTACTATTTTTAAGTAATATAAAATAAATTATGCTACTTAAAAATAGTAGCTGCTTGTGCTCATCAGTATCTAGCAAAATAGGTGTGCAAAAACCGATCAGTATTTCATCTTTTCAGTGGGTCAATAAAACTGAGTACCAAGCATGCTTGGGATCTAAAGACTGGATTTCTTGTTTGGCTGACCACTTAATCGGGACATGTGCTTGATCAAGGCCTTTGATCAAGAAAACAGATATGAGCACTGTAGGCCTTGACTCCATGAATCCTGTAGTACTATCAAATTTAGTTTTATATGTGTAAAACATTATGCAAATATTAATATTCTTGAAAATATTGAAGTTTTATGTGCTAAAATATTTTAAAAAGACTAAAAAATGAAATGGTCTATGTTCATTAATGATATGTAAACCCACTGAATGCCCCACTATATGAAAGTGGCATCCATTCCACAATTTGAAATACTGGAAAACTTGAAATTCCCAGTGCCCACTGGGTGTGTGAGGGAAAAGAAAAGATTCAAAGCAGAATATTAGCATTTTAAAAAATATGTTGATAGAATCTTGATTATAGTTTCTTTAAATAGTTTCATTTATGGCCCCATTATTACACCTATATATTATTTCAAACCAATCATTTCAGTAACAATAAGAATTAACTTTTGTTCGATACTCTACTAAAAAATATTTTCAGAATGCTTGACCCTGAAAAATATTAACTCCTCTTGTTTACCTAATGTATATTAAGGATAAGAAATATTTTAAGTTAATGGAAAGCCTGAGGCTTGAATTTTATTTTTCATTCATTATGAAAATAAGATACATTGCATTTGTTAAACTTGAATTTATATGTTCCGTAATGAATTAAATTGAGATTATTACTATTTTCATCTTGAGTTAAAGTTTTTGTAAACAACATTCACACATTCAGAAACATAATTGGGTTGATTTCAGTAGTTTGAATATAAATTTACTTTCCTTTTCTCTTATTGTAAAAATTACAAGAAAGCTTTTTATTAATAAAATTCTATGGAGCTTTCCAAATGAATGATAAGTTTTCTTTTGTTAATCTTTAAAATGGTATATGAACTTTTAATATGTACATTTTATTAACAAATTTATAAAATATGTAGTATTATATAATATGTAGTAAAATATCTTGGATCTCAAAAGTGCTAAATTTGATCAGTTTCAGAGAAAAATTGACGATAAATCACAAATGAATTGGGCTAGTTATATACATATAGACATTATAAAAACGAGCAATATTTTAAATGGATTTAAAGAGGGCAAGAGATAGAAAAAAGAATTTTGTAAAGAAGGGAGTTGAAAATGTTATTTAAAAAATTATATTTAAAGTTATTTTTTGAATGAAGGTATTTTTCTAAACATATATTTTGAAGTTGAACTGTATAAAATATTTGCAAAAATAATTACAAATAGATTTGTTATAAGTTATTTTATATTTAAGGCAATGGTTTTCAACTGTATAAGGATTGTTTATTTAACTATTTCAACTAAGAAAAGATTAATATAACAAAGTTCTGTTCCAAAATACATTGTGTTCATTTGAAAAATGTTCATTTATAAATTTTTACCTAATTCATTGTATATTTCTTTCATATTGTATGAAATATCATTATCATTTATATGGTTAAAACTATATATATATATATATATATATATATATATATATATATATATATAT
>JAPDSC010158906.1:519-25521 GCA_026290005.1 Latrodectus geometricus
ACACACACACACACACACACACACACACACACACATAGATAGATAGATAGATAGATAGATAGATAGATAGATAGATAGATAGATAGATAGATAGATGCGTTTTTATTATATTTTGCTATTTGGACATTAATATGCAGTCTTTAGTTTCTTAAGATATTTTGTTAGCAATATTAAACAAATTATTACTTAGATTATTAATTTTAGCTTAATACACAACTGGCCTTTAAAATTGCTACACCAAGAAGGCGAAATGCTACAGACGTGAAATTTATACCAAAGGAAGAAGGTGCTGTGATATGCAAATGATTAGCTTTTCAGCGCATTCAGACAAAGCAGGCGCCAATAGCGACACCTACATTGTGTTTAAATGAGGAAATTGTTCAGCTGGTTCCTCATACACAAATTGCCTTTGAACGTTGTTCCCTGGTGAAAAGTTGTTGTGATGCCTCGTGTAAGAAGGAGAAATGCGTACCAGCACATTTCTGACTTTGATAAAGGTCAAATTGTAGCGTACCGGGATTACGGTTTATCTTATCGCAGTATTGCTGCTCGCGTCGGTCGAGATCCAATGACTATTAGCAGAATATGGAATCGATGGGTTCAGGACGGTAATGCGGAACGCCATGCGGGATCTCAACGGCCACCTGTCACTAGCAGCTGAAAAGACAGGTATATTATCCGCATGGCCGTAATGGATCGTGCAACCACGTCACGAGCCGTGAGTCAAGAAACGGGGTTGTTTGAAAGACAACAAGTGTCTGCCCAAACAGTTCGACGACGTTTGCAGCAGCATGCACTCTCAGCTTGGAGTCCATGGCTGCGGCTACCCTTGACGCTGCGTCATAGACAAGAGCGCCTTCAATGGTGTGATCAACGACGAACCTGGGAGCACGAGTGGAAAGACGTCATCTTTTCAGATGAATCCATGTTCTGTGAACAGCATAATGATGGTCGCATCCGTGTTTGGCGGCATCGTGGTGAACGCACACTGGCAGCGTGCATTCGTCATCGTCATACTGGCCCATCACCTGGCGTGATGGTATGGAATGCCATTGGATACACGTTTCGGTCACCTCTTGTTCGCATTTACAGTGCTTTGAACAGTGCACGTTACATTTCTGGTGTGTTACGACCCATGGCTCTACCCTTTATTCGAGCTTTGCGAAATCCTACGTTTCAGCAGGATAATGCCCGACCGCATGTTGCCGGTATTGTACGGACTTTCCTTGATACGGAACATGTTCGGCTGTTGCCCTGGTCAGCACGTTCTCCAGATCTTTCACAATAGAAAACGTCTGGTCAATGGTTGCCGAGCGACTGGCTCGTCACCAAACGCCAGTCACTACGGTTGATGAAGTGTGGCATCGTGTTGAAGCTGCATGAGCATGTGTAACCTGTACATGCAATTCAATCTCTGTTTGACTCAATGCCCAGGTGTATAACTGCTGTTATTACTGCCAGGAGTATAACTACTTTTATTACTGGTTGTTCTAGGTACTGATTTCTCAGGATCTATCCAGCCAAATTTTTTGAAAATTTAATCACTTGTTATTTCTAGTATAATATATTTGTCCAATAAAAATCATTTTGTTATATGCATTTTTTCCTGGTGTAGCAATTTTAATGGCCAGTAGAGTAATAGATATTAATATTAAACCTGTTACTACTTAGATATGACTGATCATTGATTCTACTCAATAATTATTGATTTAACTCAAATGTATTAATATTTAATTTTAAATACACTTGCAAATTTTTATAGAAATTTATGTTTCAATTTACTATGCAAGCTATCAAAATTTTTAAAAAATCTATATTAGTTTTTTAACTATTATTTTGAATAAAATACCATTTTTTCAGGTATAATGAATATATGAAAGAAAATACACTCTTTTTGTGCATTTATTCATTCGACAACTTTATTTCATTGATTATGATGTCAATTCTTGTTTAAAACTTTCTTAAATATGTTTTTGTTTTTCCACGTGATTTTATTTTATTCTCAAAGTTTTAAATGTTATGCAAGACTGGAAATATAGGGTACACTGCTCCACTTTTTCAAATGAACAGTAATTTGGTGTGGAGTCCGACTTCCTCAGTAAACACATGCAATAGGTACCCATTTATAGGGTAAGCAACCAATCACAACCCATTTATACAAGGAAAGGACAAAGACAGGAGAAAGAGAGAAAGTGCAGCCCAATTCCAAATACAAGTTATCGTTTTATTAGGTTCAAATTTAGATAGCAAGTGCTAATCAAGCATCAGCTATATAAATTCTTTAGTTCATATATATATAATTAATTAAATAAAGCAAATGGAACACTTACACTCAACTAGTCTATGTACAAAAAATAACATAATATTTGCAAATGTACCTTTTGTTAAAAAAACAAAATTCGACTCGCATCATTCAATTTTAATGTACTATTTTTAAATATGAGTATTTTGTTATAATTTATTTTCATAAAACTTTTTTTTATTATTTTTTATTATAACTCGATTTTTATTTTTAAATATATTAATTGAAATATAATTTATACCAGATGAAAATCTGTGAACATATCTATTTTGTAATATAATTTTTCAAAAAATTAAAATTAATAAATATCGGAATTTAATGCTTGTGTTATAACTGCATTTTCATATCAAAATAATAATGAATGAAGTATGATTGTATGTGTAATGGAAGCAAATTAACCCTAGTTTCTTTTGATTTATATACAAAGCATTTTTCACCGATAATTTTATATCTGATCTAAATCTATCTGATCTATCTATACTGATTAAATTAATAATAATTTATACTATTTATTGTATTAATAATTTCGTTCAATTTAAAGCTGAATATAATACTAATTGAGAAATTTTTACTGATAATTTTTTTTAATTTGAATAATGTTTTCTAATATTAATACTAATAACCATAGTCTAAAACTTAAATAGAACCAGTAAGTTTTCGTTTTGTTTAATTCTTGAAACAATAATTGGATTCGTTTGCCATTTACGACCAGATATTAAGCTTTAAGATTGAGAAAGCTAAAATTTATGTACAGTTTGTATTAATTTTAAACATAATTTATTTTTCATATTTACAGTTGCCAAATTATTAATATAAGTTATGTATTAATGAAGTTCTTTTGATATTTTTTTCATTATATTTTCAAATATTTTCCTTTATACTTATTTCAAAATAAGTTTTGCTTGTTGTTGTAATATTATTGTTGTTGTCGTGTCTATGAGTAAGTGTGAAGTGCAAAAAAAAAAAAAAAAAAAGTCTACAGTCCACCAAAAGTCTTGTTGATGAGATCTGCTAGTTCTGGAGCCCGGTGGCTATGGAGGATCTCAGTTGGTGGAGCTCCTAGTTCTAAGAGGGAGCGGATAATGGCTTGGCAGTTTAAGACATGATCTGGAGTTAGTTCGGATTGAGGACAGAGCTCACAGTTGGGATAGGATTTAATACCAGTTGGTGATATCTTCATACCCTTGAAATGTCCAGTACGCAGCCGAGCTATTGTAGAGGAGAGGTTTCTTGGGCAGTCTAGATCAGAGATTGTTGCCTTGTCAAAATGCTGATCATAGATTCTTCGCCTGGCAACGGCGTTTGCGTCTGTACAGGTGACTGTTCGAGGTTGCTCTTTATCTCGTGCTTCTTTTGCAAGGGCATCTGCACATTCGTTTCCCTCAATACCCACATGTGCAGGAATCCACTGGAGAATGCATGGAATATTTAGAGATTGAAGAAGGGTATTAATATTTCCCGTCAGCGCTGACTCACCGCTTCGTATGGCTTCTAAAGCTGATTTAAAGTCTGAGAAAATTACAATTTGTTCAATTGAGTCATCAAAGGGAGAAAAATAGAGACTAGTCCTAGTTCACTAGTGAAGTTTGAGGAAATTTGGCCAGTGGGTATTTTAAGCTTGACATTTTCTGAGGGGTAGAGGATGTAGACGCCAGCACCTCCTCTATTACAATCTATGTCAGAGGAACCATCCGTGTAAACAATTGCGCTGTTATCTTTTGCCAGTGAACGAACTGTATTTTCACCTTTCTGTAATAGAGCTTGAGTTGGTTATAATATTAAATAATATATGTAATATAATATTATACATAATATAATATAAATATTTTATTGAATGAAACCGTGCAAAACATACAAGGTAAGATTTGTCTAGCATTGAATGCATTAGTTCTTACAAACAACCAATTAAAAACACATATTTTGAAATATGTAAAGAATATTTCTTGCCAAAATGTAAAGCTTGAACAAAAAATGCACTTCTTATGACATTTTAAAAATTATTAAATGTTTTTCTAGGTTTCTTTTCCTAGGTTTTTAACTAATGATTTCTTAAAATTCAATGTAAATTAACTGAGGAAATAAAATTCATGTAGGGAATTTTCTTCTTAATAAGCAAATACGTTTAAGTGACAAATAACGTACATAAATTTTAAAGGCATTGTCATTAGTATCCCGATATTTATATAATTTCTTCAATTTTTTACAGCGTATGGGCTTTTGCTTAGTTTTCATTTAAACAGCTTTAAAATCATTTCATTGTTTTAACACTCATTTTTTTAGCCAGGAAACTAGTCTTAAAGGCCTATTCAGTTTATACCTATCTATCTGTCTATCTATCTATCTATCTATCTATCTATCTATCTATATATATATATATATATATATATATATAAACGGATAAATTTATCTTAAATATTTCATTTATTACAATAGTCCATATATTTTATTTTAATTATATGTTGTATGAAATATTATATGAAATATATATTTAATGAATAATATGTCTTAATTATCATCAATTGTTTTATAAAATCAATTTCTGATTTCGAATATCTTTTATTACCTTGATTTTAAAAAGAGAAAAAATGATTTGCTTTGATAAAGGATAATATTTTTGTGAAAGAATATTTTATGGTCTATTAAAGTCTCGATATTGTACAATGTTCATATATTCAGATGCAAACTGAGGAAACAATATGATTTTAATCTAAATTTGAAAACATTAAATCTTAAAATATAAGTATATTGTCATATTGCTTCAATGAATAACTACTGTGCAGATAAACAGAATAAATGCAAATATGAAACGACATTTGTAAATGTATAAATGCAAACAGTTTGTACAACAAGCAGGACACAGTACAACAGAAATATCTTCGCTTCTTTTAAAAAATATAATTTTACGTGAAAAAATAGTAATATATTTTCTTAAGTTTACGAAATTATGAAAGCATTGGAACTGTAGTATTTATTATATTTATTATTGGTGTAGTGAAAACACTAGTGAATTTCAAGGACACATTCAAAATTTAAATTGAATCCGAGTTTGATTCAAAATTTAGGTTAAATGATATTTTGCGTCCTTACAATGAGAAAGTTTCTTACAATGAGGAAGAAAGAACCGATAATTTTTTGAAATAGATTTATTGGTTTATCTAATTATAACTGAATATGTAATGAAAAGCTGATAATTTAAAATATGAAAAAATCTAAGTACACTTTACATTTCCAAATCTTTTTATATAGATTTATTGAGTAATTTTCAAATCTTTACAGCAATAAAATAAAGTGTTTTCGAATTGAATTAATGAATTTCTATTTCATCATTGAAAAAGGAATGTCTTCATTAATTTAATTCATGTGGAAAAATATATAATTCTTTATGCGTCATCTTTATGTAACTCAACGAGAAAACAAGTGTTAAAATAACTTTTCAACTTTTTTATAGAGTATAAAAATAGTGAAAATTTTGAAATAAAAATATTTAAATTATGATTTGGGAAAAGAGTTCTTAAAATAAAAAAATGATGCATTACATTATTAAGATATGATTTCTCTTATCAAACTGCGTTTCCTTTATAGATAAAGTAATTTCAGAAAAATTCATTATAAGATATGCATGCAAAATAAGATTCATAATTAAAAACAAGAGTTACTTTCGCTTTATTGATGAAATATTAAGCAATTTTTCATTTTTAAAAATATTTTTTTTTTTTGTAACATAAAATATTTCATAGACGAACTTTTGTTCTGTTAACTATTCAGCTGCTGATTTTGCAGACAGTATTTACTCGATATCGTTTTCTTGTTGAATATCTGAAAGTTCTTTTTCATTCTCATTCATTTTATTCTTAACATTTTCATCATCCGAAGAATTTTCCATATATATCACATGTGAGTTTATATTCCAAACATCTTTGAAAGAAATTTCATGCTTCAATGGAGTTTTTTATGGAAGTTCATATATGAAGGACTAATTTTCGCTATTGTCATCAGGTAAATTGGCTTAGTTTTCTTCCGTTAAAGTGGTTTTATTCATGTGAAACCTGCATTAATTCTCTTGACATTGTCTTTCCTTCAACATCATTCCAAGCATTAATTGGCAAATGCATTTCTTTTAGAAATTAAATTTCATAAGGTATCTTCAATTTAAGGGCCATAATCCTTTTTTGGAAAAATACTCTACAAAGCTGTTGGTTAAGCAGAAGTTAGATAATCCGGGAGTAATTCCCCACACATTTATTCAAAACTCGACTTCAACGTAAGTAGTGAAGTTATAAACATTCGGTATACGATTTTTTGTTAAAAAATGATCATTTAAGAATATTAGCCAATTTTCATAAATACTTCCCCAGTCATACAAGCCTTAATGCTTTTTATCAGTAGCACTTGAAAATGTTTCATTGACTAGCGTGTGAAATCCCCCTCAAAAACGTTGAAAGAATAAAAACTGCGTGAATATCGGAATTTAGAAAAAAATGCATGAAAAGTGTCAACAGATCAAATAGACTGGAGATCTTGAATTTTATCTCCTGCCAGCCAAAATCATTCAAATAAATGTCTATGCATTTTCAGAGCATCCATTGAGCAAAAATGCATCGATAATAGTGTCACTATTGCTTAGTACAGTGATTCTCAACCTGTGGGGCGCGACCCCCTAGGGGGCGCGAGCACACTAATGGGGGGGGGGCGCGAGCATATCCAAGAGAAAATGTTATTTAAAAAAATTGATTAAGTGACTGAAAGGAAAGAACACACACACACACATACAAAACAAAATACATTTTGACATATTTAATAATTAACTTATTAAATTAAAACAACTTACTAAATTAAAAACAAATTAATTTAATAATTATTAGTGACTTCCTTGGGCCTGTCTTTCAGAGCAAAGTTTTTTCGAATGAGGGTTTAATGTTAGAAATAGACACTCTCAGTTCTTTTTCTATATTTAACTGAGATCTATATTTTGTGTTCAAAGAAGCCACCGCAGAAAATCCAGTTTCACAAAGGTAAGATGTTGAAAATGGTAGTAGAATGCGAAATGCCCTTGTTTTTAGTGCAGAAAACTCATCATCCACTCCTGTTCAAAATTCAAAGAGTGATTTATTACTTAATTGTCTTTTGGTTTCGCCACTTGTCGTGAAGTCTATGAAGGTTTCTTACTCTTCGATTGAGAGTCCTTCGGGAGTATTTTGAAATGGATCCCTCACCCACTTGTAACTTGATATCAGTTTGTCATCAGCAAGAAATTACTTTTTAAAATTCTTTGCTAGCATTGCTAAATGATTTTCAATGGTTACAAAAACAACTTTTACATGTTGTTCTTCAGTCTTGTAAGTTTTAATACAATCATTTAAATTTGCAAATATTGTTAAGTTTTCTTGCTTTAAATTTCTGCTCAACAATTCCAATTTCCTACAAAAAGCATTAACTTTATCACTCGTATCCAATATATGTGTATTTGCTCCTTGCATTTAAAGATCCAAGTTATTTAATTTCTCGAATATGTCGACCATGTAGATCAATTTCAACACAAATAAACTATCGCGAAAATTCTCAGCTTCCGGTCTTTTTTCCTCTTCTAGGAAAACGGCGATTTCTTCTCTTAATTCATAAACACGCTGCAAAAATTTCCCTCGTGATAACCATCTTGCCTCGCAATAAAATAGTAACGCTGAATGTACTGAACCCATGTCTTTACAAAGTGCGGAAAAGATTCTTGATTTCAGGGGTCTCATTTTTATATAATTCGCTACCGTTACAACCGTAGTTAACATAATATTCAAACCAGGACTCATTTCTTTGGAAGCCAAAGCTTTTCTGTTGATCATGCATTGTCTAGACGCACTGTGGCGATTTTTGTTTCGCAAGTGCTTGAATACTTTGGAATCTTCCTGGCATAGAACGAGCACCATCCGTGCATATTCCGACGCAATTTTTCCATTCTATGTTTGCCTCGTTCATAAAACCATTTAAGGCAGCAAATAAAGCGAGTGCTGTTGCTTTGAGTTCTATTGGTTTGCAGAAAAATAATTCTTCTACTACTGACAAATCATCACAAAATCTAACATAGACAATGAAATGAGCATCTTTATTACTATCTGTTGCCTCATCGAGTTGTATTGAAAACAATTTGTAACTCAACTTCGACAAAAGCTGACACTCTACATCTTCAGCTATATCAGCAATTCGACGGGCAACAGTATCATTTGAAAGAGGTATAGACTGCATTTGTTTTGCAAAATTATTTCCAAACATAATTTCTACAATATCAATCGCGGCTGGCAAAATAAGCTCTTCACCAATGGCGTGAGGCTTTTTACATCTAGCTATTTTATATGAAACTTTGTAAGAGGCAATTAAAGCTTTTTCATTCACAGACAAAGTTTTTTTAAACAATGATTTTTGCTTTTCATATCATTTTAATTTTAATTCGAAGAATTCTCTGGGTTTGTTTACGTACTCACTATGGAGCGTTTCCAAATGTCGTTTAAGTTTATTAGGTTTCATGCTGTCTGCCGCCAACATTTTTGAGCAAATGATACACAGGGCCCTTTCTTCTTTATTTACTTCAGTACTAGTGAACCCAAAATTTAAGTATTCTTGAGAATATTTTCTTGATTTTATTTTCGGAACCACGCTCATTTGTGTACTTGTTGATGCTTGTCTATCGTCCAATGCTCGCTTACGCTCGCTTAAAAATTTATCCATGATTCTGCATAAGTCTGCTGTCGTGAATATTTAATACGGTGAATTGCAATTACACGAAAATATATATAATATACACATTCAGAATAGATTCAATAGCGATAGAAGGATCGACTCGAATGAGATTGTCTGGAATTGAAATTGGCGTCATAGAACTTTCTCCTTCTCCCTATATTTGTTCAAATCTGCGCACGCTCCTAGCTTAATTTTTTGCTGACCAGACAAATTCCAGACAAATCGAAACTTCTCGCGAAACCGTGAGAATGCCCGACATGGCGGAATGCAAGAGCAATAAAAAAGCATAGGATTCTTGTTTTTTTAATGCTGAGGACCGGTATTGCAAAATGTAAATAAATTTCGGTATTCTTGGTAATTTGTAAAGTTTAAAATTAAGGTTGTAGTGTAGGTTTAGCGCCAAATTACTCAAAATACATTGTTATTATATATATTTTATTGTATGCGGTGGAGAGGGGGGGCGCGATGAAAATTGTGATTGAAAATTGGGCCGTGAATACTAAAAGGTTGAGAAACACTGGCTTAGTAAAAAGTTAGGGGATGTCTCAATCATCAGTTGGAATAAATAGCCGGCAATACAATCATGCCAAGTCTCTAGACGAAAATCTGCAACAGTAAATCAATTAGGATCAGATAGCATGTTTAAGAGGTATTCACTCGAAAGCTTTTTTTTATATGATTTACATGCTTGGATTGGAATTTATTATATTTACATTATTCAATAGATAGTACGATAGTGGAATTTGGGAAAAGATCCCTTGCAATTCACATTAATCTGTACTTCTGTAGACACTTCCTTTCCGTGTATTCCCCAGTGCACTTGAGCCCATTGCAAAATAGATTTTCATTTATGGACTGCGATATACTTAAATTAGAAATACAATTCTTGGTTCTTTGTGAATCAGAGATTTCAGGGAATCTGTATCCTGAATTGCAGATTTTGTGTCTGATAAGATAAGAGCCATATCAAAACGCTCACATAAAGAAATCTCTCACTGAATTGCTACCCAAATATCCTTCATTACTCTATCAAATAGTGCAATAAAGTGAACAAGAGACAAATAGTTTTCAAACAAATCCGAGAAGATATCAGTTTCTGATTTTCCCTTTTATGAAAGACGGGATCCATTTCTGTATGTATGAAAGCATTCATCACCGGGATATATAATATCTATCGTCTCTTGGGGAAACGTTTTGAGGCCAGTCTTCATCATTTGTTAGCTTTTTATGTTCTCCACTGGTTACTATTATTTAAGGAAAAAAACCATAACTTCGAAAAATAGGACAATCTGAATGAAATATGAAAATTTTGGTAAGTAAAATGAGCTGTGAGAACAATATGACATATAAAAATAAGTAAATAATAAGTTGCACGAATATGTCATTTGCGAGGAAATTAAAGTTGTCTTACAACAAGGCCTCAATTGTCGCTGCATGTATGACATTAGAAATTTGGTATAGCGAAATTGTGACAATGACCTCCAAGCATCATTTGACCTAAGAAATGTTAAAGAGAGCTATTGGAAGACTAGAGGCAGGACAAAGTTAAATAGAATTGTGACCAGATGCCTTGATGTGAGTCCGTCTGTGATTCAAAGATTTTTGCAACGGTTTATAACCACATATTCGGCATTCAAAAGATTCAGATAAAGAAGGCCTCTTGTTACCACGAGTTACGATGACCAGCATTTGTTAATTGCACACAAAAGAATAGAACAACAACTCCGGAGGTTGTCAGATACTCCCTCTTTGAAAGCTCCGAAATATTGGTATCCAGATCAACCGTGCGTAGAAGGCTTAGCAAACGTGCTCCTTATGTGGAGTGACTAGTCATTTGCATCCTACTCACGTCACCCCATAAGTGGGGGGCGTTTGCATAGGGCACGTCAACATATGCACCGGACGCGTAATTAAAAACGGCTGTTCTCTATACTTATGAGTCCAAGTTTAGTCTCGAATGCAATAGTGGGCACATTGGAGAGGACGTGGACTCGTTTTCATCCTTCAAATATAAGTGAAAGAGGTACAAACGAATCAGGCAGCGTCTGTGTTTGGAGTAGTATCCTATCGAGTGGACGTGCAGAGCTTCATGCATCTTCCCTTGGAAATGTTAAGGCTCACACTTAAGGAGATGACATTATGGATGCTTATATGCACCCTAATGCTGGTACAATAGGTGATGCTTTCGTGTTACAGGATGATAATGTGAAAACACACCGGATTCGCTTCATGGATTCTTACATTCAGCAAGGAACAACTGGGCACATTCTGTGTCAGGTTGATCATAGAACTTAACCCAATCGAGAATGTTTGGGACACTTTAGGAGTACATGTAGCTGTGCTCAATTCCCCATCAAGGATCTTAGCTATGCTTTAAGCTGCTTTGAAAGAGCAATGACAGATATTTCCTACACAATTAATAGACGGCATTATTGAGAACATCACACATTGCTACATTGCTACTTGGGGGATATCATACACAAGAACTTTTCCTATACCAAACTTACACCCCCATTTGTTCGTTTCCTACATATTCAATTTTTATAACACCAAAACTGTCTGGTGATTTCCTTTAATGCTATTTTGTACCTTAGTATTTGTTATATAATGTTTATATACGTTTCAGAAAATTCCAAGCATAACTTTTGCGTTATCATCATTTTTGTGATTTTTACTTTGTTTATGACAACCAGTATTATTGAATGAAATGAATCCTATCCTTCACACAACCAATAAACTGAGCATCATGTACTTTTGTGACACACTGTATAATTTTTACTACAAAATTAATTTATTAACAAAAAAAAACAATTTTGAAAATTCTTTTCTCAAAAATACAATAAAAGTACTTTAAAATTTTTTCAAATGCAAAATTTTGAAATTTCATGAAAATTGTGTTATTTATTATGTTTATATTATTTATTTTGCAATTACTACAAATTAATCCAATTACTCCAAACTCCAAATGCTTAAAACTTGTGAACAATTTTGAATTAAATTTATAAATTGATTAAACCATTCAGTAAATAATTAAATTATCTATTAGTAATCACTATTAAATTAATTAATAAATAACTTTTTGATTTTTATTCATTTTTTCATTTTTAAGATTATTATTAGAATATGTTTTAAAATACTATAATAATTAAGAAAAATTTATTTTAAGTATACACATAATTTTTCTCAACAACAAATATAACTTATCATTTCTGCATGATCAGCTGTGCTTTATATATATTTTAATAATTAGATGAATTTTCTAATGAAAGGCACCTTTTGATATAATGAGTATGTAAATAATATAATTATAATAGAAGAAGAAAAGCCCTTAACATTAAACACTTTTATTTATAATAAAAATCAAAATAATCAAAAATATCTTTCACTTAAACAAACATTTAATTTCACTTTTTTCCAACAAATACTATCACTTGAATTTATACCTTAAATTAACTTCGTAAACTATTCATACAAAGAGTATAAATTCAACTGGGGAATATTGCATAGTTGAAAAGTTTTGCTGTTTAATTTGAAATAACATTTCTTAAAAAATTATTTTATTTTGATATATCGTAAAAGTATTTTTTTCAGTTAACTATTTCTTATATATTTAGTTCCTGTAATTTAGTATATATATATATATATATATATATATATATATATATATATAAATTCTATCTAAATCTCTAAAAACCTATAAATTTTGTACTCTTAAATAAAAGTTTAATGTTTATTTATAGAATTAAAAACATTTCTGTTGACACAAAATCTGAATAATTTTTTTTTTATTTTATTTTATTTCAATACTATTTGGGATTTCTTGCATTTATCAGAAATATCAAGAAGTAATCTTTTTCACTGTCTAGAAATAGTATTTAATTCTTTTTTGAAAAAACACGATGATTTTGAACATTTTAAAAGGAAAAATGGGGGGATTCTTATTTTTGTAGCATATTTTTAGATATATTTATTGATAAAAAACATTGTTTATAGAACACTTGGCAGGTAATATTTCTTTCAAATGTTACTCTTGCCAAAGAAGCATAAATAATGTACTTATAAAATATTTTTTTAATATTTCTAGTAATTTCTCGACTCTTGGTAAATTTTATTATGATAGCTGTTTTCTTTTACTAGAAGAAACTATGTATCACAAATTTTGTTGTGGATGTAAGTATTCTAAATTTTTTAAATGTCAGTAACTAAAATTCATGATTATTGTTAGTAATTTTGGTAACATGGAACTAAGAAAATAAAATATTTTACTTAAAAAAAGAAGTGTTTATATATATATATATATATATATATATATGTTAATGTAGTGATCATAGGATCAAGTAAGCAGGCTAAATCTCACTTTGTCAAGGTCTCTCGCTTATTTGTTATGAAGCTAGGGAACGTTGCTACTAATCGAAGAGAAACAATTTAAGGGTTGCCTAAGGTAGGATAAATGTAATAGGTGAACAGAAATCGTCTGGCTTGAGAAAGGGAAAAAAACAATATAGAAATAACACTGTGCTTTAAACTACAACTACCATTGCGAGCTTATGGTGTGCAAAGTGGATTAAATATGAAGATAAATCGATAAAGCTCTAAGGTTTTTGTATGGTATTAAATATTTATCTGGTATTTTATCTTACCAAAGTTTATAAAAATATTTAAAAATATTTATAAAGGAATAAAAATTATATATAGAATAAATATATATATTAAATTATATATAAATATAATTTTTGCAATATTAATTGAGAAAAATATTATTTTGAACTTACGCAAGCAATAATTTCGAAAAGAATGTGAAGTGTTTACATAAATATTTATTTTCACATGTTGTATTTTATTTGTGTTTATCTCAATCCATATTTCTTCACATACTGTGAAAAATTTAAATTTACTATGAAAAAAGATTGGTCAAATATTTAAATTTCCATAATACATAGATCTAGAATTGATAATCTTTGAATGTTTAACTAGATTACTTAAGCTATGGTATATACTTAAATAAAATCCTCAAATCATCTTCACTATAAAATATCTTTTGAAAAGATAATGAATGAAAAAATGTGACATTGTTTCATTCGTTATTTTTTGACATTTATGTGACATTTTTTTTCATTCATTATATTATTTGCAATAATATAAATTTCAATTTTTTTAAATTATTGTAAGAATTAAGGTAAATACTGAAATTTTTCTAACTTTATGGAACTATTGGATTCAAATTTTAGAAAAACAGAAGAGTTATTTCTAAATAAACATTTAAATGAGGTAAATTTATACTATTATTATATGGTTTTACAATCACAAACTGAATTTATATTAGATTTTTAGCTTGCTTAAGCACTTTTTTTATTAATGGGTGGCACCGTTGAACAAGTAAGTTCATTAGCCCATTTGCATCAAGAAGGCAGGTAACTGCTACTCATTCGAACCCAGGTCCTCCCCATTGGGTGGCAGCTTGCTTAAACAAAAATATGAAAATTATGCAATATTGTAGGAATAACGAAACTGCATACTTATTATTTTCAAAGATGTAAATGATTATGAATTTGAATATTTTACTTTTTGTTTACACTTTGTTACATACATATATGTAATATATTTACAGATTATTTTTATACTGAAAATTCTATGCGAATGCACAAATTTCGAGCTAGCTTTCTGGGTATGGAAATAGTTGCTAATGACTAAATTTTACGTATTCTGCGCAGATCAGTACTGGAAATAATACTAATTATAGAATGCCTAATTTTTGTAAGTTCCGTATTGTATGAATGGTTTTTTAAAAATCCGAATCCAATTCAGTCATTTATTTGTTCGAAAAGGCTGTACGAAATTATCAAATCATAAGGAAACTGTGAAACTGACATAATACGAGAGAAATTTTGAAAGAACGATAAAAAATAGAATACCATTTCAAAATGTTGCACACTTCATATACAATGTTATGTCATGGTATAAATGTTTAATTCGATGTCACAGAAAATATATATTTTCCTAATAAATATTTAAATGGTTGCTCTTTTTATAAGAACGAGATGCATACCATTTTGACTAATTAAATCGTTTCTTTCATGCTGAAAGCATTTGTATTAATGTAAATTCGATAATTTGATTGGATCCAAAATGATCACTAATGAGATACAATCTACTGACTGTAAATAATACCATTATCATGACATGGACGCTGTATCTTGGTCGATAAGACTGCTCGTTCTCTATATTGGAAGGTAGTGGATTTGATTTCAGACTCAAATAAAGATCCGTCGTATTTTCTAATGGAGTCTAAGGCATGGTAAACAATTCCTGGTCACCATGTCTTCCATCGAATGATACCTATGAGGGTGGCAGGACAAGTATTGGGTAGTCTTCTGCTTAATCCCTGCTTCTATATTACAAAGACTCCCTCCCGATCCATCCTAATACTTCTGAACTTATTAAATTACGAAACATTTTGCCCCGTTCCTATACACAGTTGCTGAGCAATGGTGCTTGCTGACTGTTTTCAGGCTCGTTTCTTCGGCAGGACGATAAAACGATTATTCACTACAGGGAATAATCGCTTTATCCTGGGGAGTCACTAAACACATTCTAATTCTTGAATTTGTGCCTTGGAAGGATTTTCAAGCGCGCGACGTGGCACTTAGATTTATTCCAAACTTTTGAGATTCATTTTTCACAGTACGGCTCTACTCCAACTTTCCCATCAATTTCCCACGTGTTAAGTCATCTAGATAATTTCTTCCCCTATGTTTCACAATAACTCACTTGCGTTTGATGCGAATGAATTTATTTGCAAGCCCGTTCTTCCTGATATTGTAAAGTGTGAGCCGAATGCATGTATTTTGTACCCGCTAATGTCACTTGTGTTATTCCTGGAAGTCGCATAACGTTTCTACTGAATTGCGTGTTCTTTGTATAGATCGCAAGAATCTTTTTTCTGCCATGTCAAGGCTAACAACTTAATTTTACACTGCTTCTTGAATTTTGCACAACAGTGTATATTATATATGGACATCATAATAATATAATTACCTTGTAAAATATTAGACAGGAAATTATTTTCTGCGAAATTAAATAATCGAAACTTCATTTAATCTCCAATTATTCGCTTACATTTTTAAAAATTTATCAATGCTTATTCCCTAAATAATTTTATATTAAATGTGAAAGCTCGAAATCATGTTCACTGATTTAGCGTCTGACAGTACATTTGGTTTGACAGCTAAATTAGTGTAGTTCAAATTATAAAATTTTGGTTAATGATATCTTTAAAGAATTCTGATGGCTTAATGGTAGCGTTTCATGCTCCCAACGCACTGCTACGAGGTTATATCCTCAGGTTGTGCAAGGTTGACTCATCCCTTCAGTTGATTGATAAAACGAAGAATGCTTGGAAACTAAACACTGGGAATTTAGCTTTAGGCTGATCATGTAGCCGGGACTTATGCTTCACACACAAGAGTCTTTATTCAAAAAAGTAGATATGGTCACTGTAAACCATAGACTACCGTTATACAGATGGGCTGTTGTACAAAATGTTTAGCTTAGTTTAGATATCCTTAAAAATGAGTAACATATTAACCATTAAATTTTAATTTCTGTTCTGTTTACTTTTCCAACATTGTTCATTATTAATTGCTCTTTTAAGAACTTGAGTAGTTTTCAATTTATGACTGAATGTTTAAAATGCCAAAATTTTTTACCCTTACAAGATTCTAGAATACATTTATCTTCCCATAAAATTTGTAGTATATCACAAAGTTTATTGCTAGAAAATAACATTGCGTGTTATTAAGCAAAACATATTTGTTAAAATTCATAATTTGACAGTAAATATATATTTCATTTATTTGCTGAATAGAATTTAGAATTACTTTTCAAACATCAATATTTAATAATATGCCTTGTAAAAAAAACACTTTTATGTGAGGTATTACAAAAATTTATATATTTCTCTCTTGCAATATTGAACATTTTGGTCATTAACTATTCTTCTAAAAGTTATTTGGATGTTGATATAAAGAGCTAGTTATATCATAATTTGTTGAAATGGGTGTAAACAACTTGGCCTTTTTTGCCTTAACTACATAAAAATCTACAGTCAGTACGTAAGTTTCAAAAGGAAATTTAAGATACAATGATGAAAAACAAACTTATAATATAGGCAATGGAAAAATATTTTCTTAATTACGAATCATCAAATGCTAACAGATAAAAGTATTCTCATAGTTAAAGTCTTACATTAAATGCAAAAATGAATGTTATATGGCACTTCAAAGCACAGTTTAAAGAATTTATTTCTTCTTTAAAATTTTCTGAGAACCATTCCAGATATTTAAGAGAATAATAACTTCCTTGTAGTTGTAACGTAAATTGACGAACAAAATGATAATATCAATAAGGAGAAGGTGGATTGTCCGTATCAAAAAGCTTACATCTCCCAAGTGGCAAACATAAATTTGAAATTTATAAACCCAACTATTGTAAAATTCGTAGTATTTAGTACATTCTAGAAGTTATTGTTTTTGGTTTTTGCATTATAACACCAATTTAAAATATTTTATACGCATTCCCTTGTCTTTTATTTATTCGGAAAATGAAATATTTTTCAAATTCCTTGTTCTGAATGTTGTGCTTAAAAGTGTTTATCGTTTTCGAGGAAATCAGTTATGATTTTGGAGAGATAATTTCTTCAAAACTTTATTAACCGAAATAAAGAAAAAATTAAAAAATAACCACATAATTTTCAGTTATAACTTAAAGAATTATTTTTCAGATAATTAAAAAAATAAAATTATAAGAAAAAATAGCTGATTTTCAAGCATCGTAATGTAGCAAATAATTAAAATGATTAAAGTTCGTATTTTGTAAATATAATCATAAATAGTAAAATACGAATATTTTAAAATATAATTTTTTCTGTAAATTTCATGGTTATGAAATATCTTTGTGAAATTGCTATTTTAAATTTAATAAAGGCAAAATAAAAAATACAGAAAATTATATCTATTAAATTTTTTAAATATTCAGAGATTTTAGATTTTCTCTTGTAAAATACGAAGTATAAACGAGAAAATTTAAAACCTACATTATATTTATATATTATAAATAGAAAGAATTTATAACAAGTTATAACATTTGGTTTGTATAAAAAAATTAATTATTAAAACTTTTCTGCCTTTCTTTGTATTATCATCATTAACTATTAACCATAATGATACATGAAAGATTTAGAATTATTTTAAAAATACTTAGGTAAAATGAATGTGAACTCAGAGAAATTTTCCAGTAAATTTCAAAATAAGATTACATCCTTGTTTTGATAAAATAAATGTAATTTAAGTGAAATAACTTTTAAAATTACATGCAATTTTGACAAAATTATATGAATATATTGACTTATTTAATTAACATTTGAACCATCTTAGAAATGTCATTTTAATTTTAGATTACTCTTTGAGTTTATTAAATTAATATAATAAAATATAAAACTACTTACTTATTCTATAAAGTGCAACCCATTTCATTTATGAATTATGAAATATGTATTCATTTAACAAATATATTATTATAATAATTTAACAATAGAATTTTTGCCGAATAAAATAACACCGCTTTTTAACAAATGTTTCAAAAATCCAAGTGTTCAAAATTATTTACAGTAAAAATATAAGGTAAAAAATTATATGTTTATGTATTTTAATTGAATAATGAACTGCAAAATAAAGAAAAATGGTCAAGTTACGAATCAACTTTATTCACAGAATAGATTCCGAATTTTACATTGAAATGTATTAAGCTATAAATATTGGATATTGTACATTTCAACAATTAATAGGCAGATAATTTAACATTAGAGATTGATTCGTTAAGATTCTTATTGTTCCAATTCAAGAAAATGAATTTTTTTTTTAAAATAAATTTCAGTGTGTTTGATTTGATTTTCTGTCTACATCTCATTAAGCATATGATTAATTCCGCAATTCACAACCTTTTAAATTAGATTCAAGATTTTAACAAACACCTCCATCACTGTGGAATATTATTTACAAGCTTCTAATCGTGTCAAGTGATCAAAATAATTATCGTTCATTTAAATTTTTTAACAGGGTTGAGAACAAAATATACGTAATATAAAATGTAACAAATAACGTGCAACGTAATAAATAAATGTAAATGTAATAAATAACGTGCTATCAGATGATGAATGATTTTCTGATAACCAAGAATGAAAAATTTAATGTGTTTAATTAATATAAAGAATAATTTTATTCATATTTTTATGAACTTTCAAATAACTTAAATCATTTTCTCTCCCCAAAATTAAGTGATAAATGTTTCTCTCATTTTACCCATTTAAAGTATTATGTTTTAAAAAACGAAATTTGATTTGCTCTACCTAGATCTAAGATGAAATATCGTCTCACAGTTAAAGTGTTTTTCATTTTCATTTTTGATTTTTAAATACAAACAGTTTTAGTGGAAAAATTTGAAACATTAAAATACATTATTTAAACTGAAACCATGACAAAATTGGGTTTCATAACATTATAAAATAAAATTTTAGTTTCTTTACTGACATAAAAGTAAAAAAATGTGAATTAAAATTAAAAATTTAAAAACTAAATCCGAGGGCATGGTTTCACACAAATTAATTTGCTTAAAACGTCAAGGTAAAAATCTTGCAAACAATATTTCCATTACAAAAAAATTAATTTGTTGTTTATGCAGGATCTATTTGTTAAGTTTTAAGGAAAATAACTGCTTTTTGGGAATATTTTTCAATTAATAGTGTACAAAACTCTTTTATGGAATAAAAGCTTTAGGTATTATTCATATAATCAAAAATGAAAAACGTTAATCGTTATTATTATTTTTGTACCTTATGATACTGACTTTGATTAATTTTATCTGATAAATTTTCTTAAGTATAATTGGTAAATATGTTTAAGAAGATAAAGAGTAAAATATAATTATTTTATCTAATCTGTGACATATTTAAATTTAAAAATTTCATCAACTTCATAATGGTTAACCAATTATAATAAATAAATTTTCGGAGTTCTTAAAATAAAGTAAGTTAAAAAGTAAGTAAATCTTTCCCTTTAAATTCATTTTTTATACAATTCCTTTACATAACTATTACTAATTTCTAAAATATTTTAAAAAAAATCATTTTCCAAACTTTTTTCTAGAATTTAGATCGGATCATTAAAAATGATTTCCAAAGTTCGTCAATATTCTCGTTAAATTATAACTAACATATTGTACTCAAACTGAAATTTTAACATATGACTGGTAACGAATATTAAAATAAACCTAATTATCAAATGTAATCATGATGATTTTTATTTTGATTAAAATCCGAGTTTTATAATTTCTCTAATTAAAATATCTTATTTTCTTTTACTTTTTTTTAAATATTAAATAATTTGATAATTTCGGTTTCAAGGAGGTTTGTATTTAAGTTATTTCAAATACAGGTTTATAAAAATAAATAATTAATTTGGCATATTCATCAATTTTAATACTCACTTTATTTATCAAATTTTACAAATATTTTGATCCATTCCACTATCAAAAATAAGTTATTTTATTTTCTCAATTTTACTAACTAAGAAAGTTTTATTTTGTAAGTCTTCAAAAGGCAGCATAAATCTAATAAATATATTACATTAAAATATGAATATTTTCAAAATATATAATATTTATTTTATATTATTTATCTTTGTAAAAATAATTAATTCTTCATATAAAGTAACCAAGTAAAATTGAAATAAAAATTAAATTGTCCAATATTTGCTACTTGACATTTTACTATGAGATAAATATACACATTAACTTAATTCATCTTACTTAGAAAATGTAAGAATGATAAATACTACATTTCTCACAATTAATTATTTTAATATTTCGAATAATAATGAAAAAAATTCTTAAAGAAACTTGTCCTCTGTAATTAACTAACCTAAATTGTTAAATATTGTTTACTTAAAAGTTATCAAAAATATATTTTTTAAATTTCAATAAATATTAGTATGTTTCTGTGTATTTAAAAAGTCCTTTATATGAGACTTCTATAATATTTAGATTTTTATAAAAAAAATTATCATTGATAGAATTGAAATATGGGATTCATAAGTGACAATGAGTACAGAATGTGTCTCAATTAACATTCAAATCTTCATTTAAAATTAAAATGTTTGAATATTGAATTAAATTCATTTAAAAACGAGCTATGTAATATATTTATAAAAATGAAGAACAATAATTTCTCATTGCATTATAATAGTATTTCATTTATGTAGTAAAAAATAACAAATATTTTAAAACTTCTTAAACAGTTATTTTAGTAAAGTGATAATATTAGTTAAATAATATTGAATTTTATGGAAACTGACATTATTTAGAATTAATAAATATTTATCATTATTGTTAAAAAATGTAAAGTATTTTTGTATCATGAAAGTTTGATGTGCATTTCTGAAGTGATGCTTGTTTGTTCATGTAATTTAGAAATTTGTTTCATTGAAAATGATAATTCTAATGTCTCTGTAGTAAATTGAAGATTAAAACAACAAAAATTTTAATCACTTACAATTAATTTCTGCTTTTTAATCGTTTTTACATTTAGATGGAAAAAATATGTTTTTTTTAATTCAATACTTTAATTTCTATTTATTTTCATTATACATCAATATCATTAAATTTAAGATATATTGTGTAATAGACTCAAGAATCTTTTTACTTACACACAAATATATTGAAATTTATATTTTTAATCAGCAAACAAGAGAATTACAAAAATAAAACAGTACTTAGTTATGTTAAAATAATCTACTGATATATTTATATGAAAATTTTATATATATATTTTAGAAATATTTTTATATAAGTAAGTTATTAATGTAACTTTTAATTAATTTGAAAATTACATAACTATTAAAAATAATTTCATAACTCCATTATAAATGATTAATATAATTATATGAATTTTCGAACCATCAAAGAATTTTTTGAACCATAAGAAAGAAAGTTTAGTTAAAAGGTTTACTGATTGAATACAAATATATATATATATATATATATATATATATATATATATATATATATATATATTATTAATTAAAGATTATAACCAATGAATTCATTGTCAGCAATTTTAAAGAAAAATAATATGAAATATAAGTGTAAAACTATATTTTAAATCAACTTATAATCATATTTTCTGTTTTACGTCACATAAGAATCTATTTTTTTCATCTTAAGATAAATATTCTATTGTTTTGCTATTTTCTTGTGAGTGTGTCTTGACTATATTCATTTTTTTCTCTTTTATATTATTATGAATAAAATAAGTCACTCTTTCTTCTGATAAAATTGTTCTACATTATTCATGTACTGCTTATACCATCTTACCAGAAGATACGTTTAAGAAGTCTCTTAAGATATATTCACATAATAATTAACCAAAAATGAAGTGAGAAACCTTAATTATTACATTCTAATGATTTTATTTATCTAATCTATTAATGATTAGAATAAATCAAAGCCAAACGAAAAAAATGAGAAATTAAAAACAAATTTATATCAAATATCATTTTATTTTTCTAGAATTTGTCTTCTATAAGGGAAACAGTACACTAAATTAATTTTATTCCCATATTTACTTTTTGATACAGGACAAGCACGTGCCAAACATTTTAGGATTATTCATGCTACTTGGTTATCTTTTAGAATATTAATCTTAAATCATCAAACAAAAACTATCAACATCTTATGAGTACAGCATATCTGGTTGAAGACTTACATTGTTCTTCCTGACAATTGTGAGTACATCAAATTAATTAAACAAGAATTGATTTTACAATATTATTGAATTATATGGAAAGTGATTCATGTCTAAATATTAATTTATTGAAAGCAAACGAGATATTCACATTTAAATCATGAATTATATGACAGTCTATAATTATTTATTATTTTTCTTTCAGATAATTTGCGTTTGGTAATTGAAAATTTTGCTATTTAAAAAAATTTACTTTGAATAACAAGTAAAATTGGATATTGTAGTAAAGTTTATTAGAAATTCCGTAACTCGAACAATGTAAATTATTACTTCCTGTTTCTTAGTCTTTGAATAAACAGTACCGAACCACTTTGTCTAAATTTATGCGTCTTAGATTTGTTGAGAAATATTCTACAAAAAAACAGTTCCTGGAAAGCATTAACTGACTAATAAAATTGAAAAAAATTTCATTGTTAACTTCTAACATTCCAGCAAATATACTAAATTTGCTAGATAGTTAATATATATATATATTGTTGAAAAAATGAGTGACGCAAGATAAATAAATTGATAATGTAATCACAATTCAAAAACAATGAGAACAAATGCAGTCATGTATTAATTATTTTACTAATCGATAATTTTTATTAAACATACATGATTTCAAATTTTAAAAAGAAACTAGTCATAGATTTAAAAATAAAATATTCAAATCAAAAAATGTTGAAAGAAATAAATTAAAAAAAACCTTTTTAAAATTGTTGAAAATTTTTATTGCTATTGTAAAATTAATAATAAATATTTATCTATTATTAAAAAATGCATATTTAATGTTATGATTTTCAGAAAAACTGTAAAACATAATATTTCAGTATAATGACTACCAAATGTTTAACTTGATATGTTGTAAATTCAGGTTTACTAATGTCTTTAAATACTAGTACATGGTAAACATTCTCTAATTTTTCAAGCTATTTAGTTTTTTTTTTTTTTTAAATTTAACAATAAGTTTTAGAATAAATATAATGCGTGTAAATATAGTGGTCAGATAGCCAGACTGTGCATAAGGAGGATCTGCTCTCGAATTCCGTTTCAGGCATGGATGCACTTTTTCTCTGTCTTTGTCCTTTCCTTGTATAAATAGAGTATGAATGGTTGCCTACTAAATAATAGTTCAGTTGAAAAAGTGGAACAGCGAATTCCGTATCTCTACACTGGCTAGCACTCGACAAAAAAGGAAATGTATATATATATATATATATAATAAATTGTATATACTATGAAACAATATATACATAATGTTAAATATTGAAACATTTTGATTTTTTAACATATTTTTAAATGTAATATCAACTTATTTGGGAACAGCATTGGTAAGATTATCATTGGTTTTAAATTTATTATAAAAAAAAATTTCTATTCTTAGAAGAAATTTCTATGTTTAATGTCTTAAAACTTTCATTTTAAATACATTAGATGAGTAAATAATTTTTCACACGATTTTGAACATATTCTTAGTTAAAATATTTTTTCTTACAAATCCGTGATTTACAATAAAAGGTTGTAACAGATACGAGACTGAAGGGAATTATGAAGTTAGACTAGAATTTAGTCACACAAACAAATAGGCTGAATAAATTTTCATTAGTAAAATAAATATTAATTAGTTAGAGAAATTTTTTCATATGTCAACATATGTATGCATGTAAAACTCTTCTTTGCAAAATCCATTTTTAAAGTTAAACTTATTCGTTATGTCCCAAGAAACCTGAGAAAAAATGCTGATTATGTTATCATTTATGATTTGCATTGAGGCATAATCTCTTAAGTAAAAAATTGGAATTTATCATTAAAAAATATATGCAAATTTACTATCTTTTTATTAGCTTATATGTTTTTGTTTTCCGTCAAATATAAAACATTATTATTTTCCTGGTCATGTCTTTTATAAAAATAAGGTATTTTTTTCATAAAATTTTACACTAAATCATTGACATTTCTGTAATCATAAAATACATCACCTTTGTATTTCTAATAATAAAAATAATTTATTTAATACTCAATTTAATTAAAAAAGCTTTTGCAACTTTTTTTAATAACAATTTTTTGAATCATTCTTATAAAAGAATGTATATGTCATACGTTACAGGTTTCATAACGGTTATTAATTTATGTAACCATA
>JAPDSC010158907.1:0-54211 GCA_026290005.1 Latrodectus geometricus
GTAAGTTTATCTAAATTACCTACAATATTTATGGAAAGTGTTCTTATCTTTACAGAAAGAAATTTTAATTTTCCACACACACAATAACATTACTTGGTACATTCTTTCCTAAACTGATTTTTTTTCTGGAATATTAATCTTGTTTTTGTGTGTAGGCCTTTAAATTTAAAACTTCATTTACTTAATTCAAAAAATAATAAAGATGTAGCATGTAAAAAAGATGTTTCAAAAGATTACACTTTTCGTAGCTTCACAATACGTTTTCCATGAAATGAATGAACTATAAAATTGTATTTTTATTTAATTATATTTGCTCTTTCTATTTTCCATGTGGTTTAAAAGATGTACCATTAATTTAAATTAACACATGGAAATTTTCCATGATAGTTTTATTTTAGATTTAAAACTTTTATGTATTTATATGTGTAATATGATAATAGGCGTTTCAGGAAATAGCAAGGGCAGAAATATTTTGCATATGCATAAATACCAATAGATTATGTAAATCAGTTTTTAGATGAACAAATGTTATATATTAATAGAAAATAGGAAACTGTGTTTTAATTTAAGTATATACTAAAATGATGAAGAAATATATTTTACCAATAGAATCATGATATGTATGCTTAAGTTCTAATGATAACTTCTAAAGATTAAATGAAATATTTTAAAATTATTTTAAATTTTGATATTGCTTTAGAATTTATATATATCTAATGCAAAGCTTAAGTATCAAGCATTATAATTTACTAACAATAATTTAATATGTATCGCAAATCAAACATTTAGATCAAACTTTATTTTAGTAGATATGAAAATCTGCAATGTAAATTATCAAATAAAACTAGTCATTGAGTGTCACCAACCACTGATTTTCCCCAAAAATTCTGATCAGAGAATTAAAATTCATTAAAGATATTAAAAATGAGGCAGATCCTCCTTTATCTCACTGATTTTTTCTCTTAATGGTTTACAAATCAAATGTTTCAAAATTGTCAGTAGTTTAAACAACATCGGTTAAGATATTAATTTCGAACTTGCATTGAAAAAATATATATTTTTTATTAATACCAGAAAATTTTTTTAGGAGCAACATAATTAAAGTTTTCTAATTTTATCAATAAGATTATGAGAAACATTATAAATGTATTAGACGTTTTATTGCATTGTTATATAAGTCACGTTTTTAATTTGTTTTCAGTTTTATATACAATTTTGAATTTGTTATACGCAGCAGCTTTCGTTCACACTTTATTTAAACTTGAACGAATGGTTTTATTTTATTTTTATGAAAAATAATTATGAAATGAACATGCAAATTTCCCTGCCACACATGAGAACACATTTTTAAGTACAATTTATCTTTTGTTAATATTTCAGAAATGTTGTTAAAATATTTTCCCAAAATTAATTGCATTTCAACATAACTTTAATGCTTGAATTCTTTTTTTAATTAATATTTTCTGAATCAATTAACACACTGGTCTGATGAGACTTGTTTGTTAACTGATGCATTGAATTATCTCTTAAGTACAAAATCAAAACTAGTTTCGTGTTATCTGTTTAACCAAAGTATTTATTAAATTCTAGAGAATTTCATACAAATTAATAAATTAGACATCTAACGATTTTTAATTTGACAGAAAAAACTCGATATCATATCTGGATTTTTAATGTTTGCTTATACAAGATAAATATAACAAATGTGACTGCACTTTTTTAGATGCTTCTGACGTCTTTTTATAGGGAAGAATAAAAAGTATACAAACGGAAATATTATGTTATAGTTTAAAAAGACCAAAAGCTTTCGTTATTGCTATTTTATATTTTAAACTTATAACAAACAAGAAAACATTTATATAAAAATTCAATCTCTATAGGTATCTAAATAAATAATAAAAGATAAATGTTACTCAAATATACAGTTGCATATTTTCTAATGCTTTTCACTTCAATTATTTAACATGGAAATTTCTCACAATTCTCTTAACTTGTAAATTTAATCTATTTGGAAGAAAATACATTGCTGCCCAATCAAATTGCAAATCCAAGAAAGAGTTGAGATATCGGAACAAAATTTACTTTGTAGATAACATGTTGATCAAGTATTGAATTATTAAACTTATAAACTTGTGTGAAGAGTCGTTCCTGCCAAAATCAGTGACATGAGTAGAAACCATTTTTGCAGATCATAGCTACTACATACCTCGGCATTGATTCAAAGAGACTTGAAACGTATTCTTTAGGCACAGCTGACCAAGCAGCCTCAACAGGTTGCAGAAATCGATCTGGTGTGCCATCTGAGGATATAATCTGGATCAACCATTGAGCAATCATGGACCACATGTTTTTGATCGGCGAAAGTTCTGGAGAGCTAGCAAGCCAGAGAAGCAATTTAATCTGGCGATTGACAAAAAAAAACCCTTGGAAAATGCGTGCCACGTGTGGTCGCTCATTATCCTGTTGAAATATGGCTGTGGGCAAGCCCTGAATGTAAGGAAAGGCAACTGGCTTCAACACTTCAGAGACGTAACTCTGGTTGTTTAAAGTACCAGCAATGCATAGTAAAGGAGTTCGGGAGTGATATCCAATACCATTCTATACTATAACTCATGTTTCATGACCAGTTTGGTGGTTCATAACGTTGCTGTTCAACATTCTCTCCCCTCGAAGTCTCCAGAGTCAAATGCTATCATCATGGTGTTGCAGACAAAAGTGTGACTCATCATTAAAGACAATTTCATTTTAATCTGCTTCTCACATCCTTCACTCATCGCATCATTGGCGGCCGCTTTATCTGTGGTTCTGCGACAAAAGTAGACGAAGCAACGGACGTCTTACAGACAGACCACTCTGCTGTAAAAGGCATCAAATGGTACACGCAGATACTGGATGATGTGTTACAGTCTGAATGTGCTGTGCTGTGGTTAGTCATGTGACTGAGAGATCCGTCACTGTCATGGGAACAATTTGCCTGTCATCACGTGAAGTGGTATACTGAAGTGTATACGAGCGAACTCATCGGTCCTTCGTATCCTTCTACATCCAACGATCACATGCCCGCATTACAGTTTTTTGGTTTTGTCCAACACGACCACTTATTTCCCTGAAAGATAATCCCCAATCTCCATAGGCTAAAATCTTTCCTTTGTCCAAATTGGTTACTTCATCAAAATATGATCGCTTTATTCTATGAGGAAATTGAACATTTTTTTTAAAAAAACCACAAGAAGAAAGCAATTGTAGAAATTGAAATCATTGAAATCTCTAAGACTTAAGTAACGCTCTGAAGAAGCGCCACAGGTGCATGTGATGTGCGTCTCGATGAAATTCCAATCATTTGCATATCTCACCTTTGTTAATGCATGTTGTAAATTTTATATTATTTATATTCTTTATTCAGTTTTTTTTTTTTTTTGCATTTATGGTGGCCAGAAGTGTATTTTACAGTAAATTATTGAACAAAATCACAAAAGATTAGAACTTTAATACTTATTATGAAATAAATACATTTTAATTCATTTAAGATTGAATATGTAAAATGTTTATACTTTCTGTATAATGTTTTGAAAAAATTACGTGGTAAACAAAAGAAATTTGTTCCTGTTTTTAATGAACCAAAAGAACATTACTTACAAAAAGTGCAGCCTACTGTTAGACCTTGAAGGAAACACTATCATGCACCAAGAACTTTAGAAAAATTGTCTGAAGTTGTGTAATCACGTTTTAATTAAAAGTCGAAGATTGTGGACGCAAATATATTCATGTGTGTTTGGTGTAAGTTTGCTACATGGGTGAAGGATTTTCCATGAATATGATGATTCAGGGAATGAAATAGGTAGTTGTCTAATGGTGAACGTTCAGGTAAATAAGGAGGACGCACATTGTTTCCCAACCAAGTCTTGTTGCATCATATTCCTGGCCAAACAAATGACACGCGGCCTCTCATTATCGGCAAAGAACAATACATCCTTGCGATTAATTAGTGATGTCTCCTTTTATTGCGGTACCTAACAAAAGCTAACATTTCAATTGCTGTGAGTACAGGTCTACTATGAATGTTCAACTCATTGGTAGCAGCTCACAGTGAACCAAATGAAGACTCGTTTACCATAAACAAGATATAATATTTCGTGGATACATACAGACCAATCCCTGACCTGTGAAACCAATGTCTTTTTATGCTTTTAATTATAGATCTATCTCTAAAAACTTGAAATATTAGGGGACTTGATGTAGCATCTGATGAATCCACTTTCAATTCGTAAAGCAAACAATACCGTATGAACTCTTTCATCACTTCAATTTCTTTTCATTACTGTACGAGTGTTACTAATAAATATGCGCAGTGTACCTGTTTTTATAACGTCTAATATTCTTACTCTTGACTGACCGATGCAACAACCACAACATCATATTTCAATTTGCATACGTATTTTCATTTCATTCAATGGAAACTCGAAAACGGAAAGAACTTTCTTGTTTCCCTCCTATTTATGTACAATACTTATTAATTTTAACTTAAGAAATTAAGAATATATAGATCACATAAAATAAAAATATAAGTATTGAAACCGAAATCGTTTAAATAAAATTTTGTGCTACCGATTTTCTAAAATAAATTTTATATGTTAACATACATATATGTCGTGGTGAAACTCGGCATATATGTGAAACACACAGAGCTAACCCAGGTTCTTAGAAATTAGTGGAGACTTGAAGAGAACAAATCAGCAAGACAAAGTTAAATAATAATACAATTTTATTATAATACTAAAATTTAAACATTTACATTTAACATTCTAAATTACTGATCTTAAAAAATATAAAGTTAATCAAAATATATTTATAAATCATTGTGTGGACAGGGTCCTGAGTAAGAGATTAAAAAGACTCACCCCCTTTATAGTGCATTTCCCTTGGTAGGTCAGTACAGTTGTTCCTCTTTCTTTAGGCTCTCCTTTCATCAGCATATTGTTCCTGTATTACCCGTGAACTGTGTTTGATGTCTCTCATTTAAGTAGGCCAGCTTCAACGCTCCGTACCTTTCTTTCTATCATCGGAGACTACGTCCATTTCGCTATAACTCTATCTCATCGGATTCTTGGTTCTCCCATATCTCATCGGAGTCTTATGTCTCAATCCATGTATCTCGTTAGAGGCTATTTGTGTCTTCTTATTCTCCTCCCATTTCTTCTATTGGTTATTTCCTTATCATAAAAGGAATGCGTAATTTTTAGTCTTCCAGGGAATGGTCAGAAATCTCCCCTCCAAACCCTTGATTGGCCACACACAAACAAAAAAAGAGAACATTTTTATATCATACGGACCACCCATGCATCCCAAGGGGAAAAGGACCCTGGGTTGGAAAACTGCTATAAACTTTAAGTGCAGTTTTCGGGTGCCACTTTGAAATGTCAAGTTTTATTTCTTTATTACACTTGTCTCATTGTATTACAATTTTTATGTATTTCCTTTATACATTTTAAACACTACTGCCGAGAGGAATTGTTACTGAATTCATTGTACAATAAAACATCTGTTTCCTCTGCGGCCCCTTTTATGTCGTTTGCACTACGACAATATATATGAATGTATATGTATAATATCTGTCATTCCGTTATATATATATATATATATATATATATATATATATATATATATATATACAAAATGTGTGAGAGGGCAGTCAGCTTTTCATTTGAAATTTTGTGTTGGTGACACCAACAGGGTCCTTTACCAAAGTATCAAATGTGTAACGATAGGACTTTCCAAAGGGCTTTTAATTCAGTTTTTTTTTGTTTTAGAACATTTCTGTCCTTGTATTACAAGCTGGCATTGATATGCACGGTATCAGCAGAGGAAGACTTAGTCTACCTATCGGACAAAAATGTTCAATAGTGTCATAATTATCTGATAAAATTCAAGTGTCCTTGAAGACAAGTTCAGTAAAAATTAAAAAATAAAGTTCCTCGTAAATTTCTATAAAGTCGAAATTAAAAGCAGAGCAACCATCGAGTTTTTGAAACCAACCAAAGTTTTTGTTTTTTCATGCCACTTAAAGAAACACCATCATCTCTACTGCTGCCATTGGTGTACTCTAATGATGTTCTTTAATGATAAAAGCGAGATCCTTTATATTCTATCAAGAGCCATTGGTCTAGTAACTTTCAGTAGTAGAAGTCAGTTTCCTACAAAGTTCAGCTCTAGATATTCTCTCTAGATGGAATGGGAGAATTACGTTGGAAGTTTATTCCTCGTAGGCCATTCTAGGCGTAAACGCCCTTCCATTACGTCCAGCTAAAAATATCAGGCAGATGGTGCAAGGCCAATTTTCTACATTTGGTGCCCTTGATCCTTGGATCAATGTAAGTTGTATCCTTCCCAATACCATGAAACCAGGAGATCTGAATGCTTGTAAAAATGATTCTAAAAGTTTTGCAAGCTACACATCCAAAAAAAAAAATGTGTTGCAAAAATATGTTTTCTTCCATGTGACTAATTTTTGGTATAGTATTAAGAATATATTAAGATATGACACACCGTTCTTGCGAAAAGCTGAACTGATTTTTTTAAGCTGAATGCGTGTTAAACCAAATACATTTGTGACGGAGAATGTATAATATAAAGATCGTGTAGCTAAGAGTTGAAATGGGTTTGACATAACAATGCACGTTTAAAGGAAATAAAGTTGAAATCCACAATCTATTATAGTCACATTATAACTTTACAATGTATAGGTATTATATTGCCCGATATAGATAGATTATTAAAAGGTCAAATATATAAATTGTTTTATTTCTGTAACAAGTTTCTTATCACTAAAGGTGTTTTGTGCATTTAATCATTATGCACATTTCTTTATAACATATCTATTTCTATAGTTATAAAAGGGTTTTAATATTTGAGCTTAATCATTTAGAATTTGAATGAGGATATAAGGTATTTCCTCTAAAATTGCTAATTTATTTTTTAATAATTTTATAACTAATAAATTATGCAACTTACATTTATTTTAACACATAACATTACGTGCGTTTCACAAAAATATTTGAAATATGAACTATTAATATAAAAAATTTTTGACGTATTGAAAAATAAAAATTATTTAAGCAAATCACCTAGATTTTTGAATGCTAAGAAACAGCCAATACACATAAACGTAAGAATAAAATATTGTTTCGTGCATTGTTTCTCTTTTAGCTTTTTTTTATAAAACATAAGAATTTTCATGTTTAGTTTTTTAGATTTATGTGTATGTTCATTTAATTATATATCCTTCCTTAATATACATTTACAATAAAGCACTATGTATTATATGAAGTCCTTGAGGAATCTTTAAAACTTAAACTATTGTTAATTCTATGTTCAAGGAATTCTTTAAATACTATGTGAAATACAATAAAAGAATAAATTTGAATACACTTTAATTGTACATATTCTCAAGATGTCCTCATTGAAGAATTAATTTTATAAAATTGTATACAACTAAAATGTATTAAAGAAATTTAACATGAGATCTTTTAAAATTTTAAACTCCTGTGTGAGAGAACTGGGTATATAATATAAAATAATAAATTTTGGAGCTATACTTTAATTTATTTCTGAACTTATAAACGTATTTTTTAATTAATTGGAACAAAATCTTAGAATAAAAATTGCTTATTTGTGATTAGATACATGGCTATGTAAGTTAGGTAGAGTTTATAGAAATTGGGATACTTGCTTGCGCCTACAGAAATAGAATATCAAAAATTAATTAGTCAAAATGCAGCTGAGTCAACGAAAGACTCAAAGTAGTTTAATTAATCTATGGATTTTACGGAGTCTTACTGAATAAAGTATGGCGTTATCGGTACAACAAAAGGTTCTCACCCTTTGGGACAAGAAGTTAGGTAGATTGCCTTCAGGCGATATTAAAAGACACACACACACACATAATGAGAAGAAAGATTCTTTCATTGATATTATCGAGGTGATATCACTTTAATTGATACGGGAGGTGGAAAATCATTTGCAAGTTTCTTAATGGAACTTATACCCTTAAGCTTAGGATAATCATCTTTGAAGTTCAGCAGTATTTATTAATTTTCGCGAATTACTTTTTATAAATTTTTTATAATAGCTAAAAGTTTTAAAAAGATAATATATTGAAACAAAATGACTTTTTTTTCTTTATTGCTTTGAGGATAATAATTTGCTACATAAAAGAAGTGGTTTTCCGCATCAAATCTTTAATTTAATACCTCTTGGAAAACATGTTTTGATGAATTTCATCATTTAAAAATACATATCTTAAATTCATTCAAATTACTGAATTTAATCTATGAAAACAGATTTAAATAAGACAACTAATATAAGAAATATTCTTTTAGAATAAGATAAATTTGGAATAAAAGGTATTCTTATATTAAATCAGAAGATATTTGTTGATAAAATTAAGGACTGTTGTATAACTATTCATTTTATTAAACTATATTATCAGTCTATATATAACAATGTATATATTTAGATTTACATGAATCCTTAAATAACTGAGTAATATATGTTAATCCAGTGTTTTTTATACGTTTAAGATGGAAATCCAAATAGTTAAAATACATAATACATCATCAATGCATATACAAGAATTATAATACAGTTAACAATGCAACCAATGTAATTTATTTTTATCAATGCAAATGCTTTAATTTCAATAAATATCTTCAAATAACAATTTAAAAGTATTGGGATACAACAACTATTTAATATCTTATTGTTTTGTTAACACTAAAGAACAAATGTTGATTCTGCTTAAATATTAATGAAAGAGTTGTGATATTAGAAAAATAAGATTCTATAAATAATTTATAGCTTAAATAAAATAAATTATGATTCATAGAGTAGGAAAAAGAAGGTTTCATTCATCTATCTAAATAATCGAAAAAACCAAAATAGGAGATTTCAAATAAGTTTTTCATTGTCAACATAATTTTCACAAACTCCATGATGTAACTTCATTGTGTGTACACGGATATAATCGTCAATAAAATAAATTTTAAAAAATTCTGAGATTTAATATCTCTTTAAAATAAATGTGAAAACGAGAGAACAGGGCGTATCTTCAAATGTAATGTAGTTACACAACACACAAAAAGAGAAGCGATAAAAAAGGTTAAATTTGATGAGACAATATTTTATTGATGAATTATTTGCTTCCTGGTTTAGTATTACTTTAAAACGTGTTCTTTCAATTATATTTTCAAAACTATCTATTTCAGCATTTTTATTGAATACCTTAGATGTCTTATGTACCAGCTTTATTCAAAATGTTATAAAATGAATTTACTTTATATATTCCTGGAGTTTGTTTTCGAGTTTTTGGTTTATACACTACTGGCCATTAAAATTGCTACACCAGGAAGAATTGCAGATAACAAAAGGATATTTATTGGACAAAAATATTATACTAGAAATAACAAGTGATTAAATTTTCAAAAAATTTGGCTGGATAGATCCTCAGAAATCAGTACCCAGAACAACCACCTCTGGCAGTAATAACAGCAGTTATACGCCTGAGCATTGAGTCAAACAGAGATTGGATTGCATGTACAGGTACAGATGCCCATGCAGCTTCAACACGATGCCACAGTTCATCAACCATAGTGACTGGTGATTGGTGACAAGCCAGTCGCTGGGAAACCATTGACCAGACGTTTTCTATTGGTGAAAGACGTTTTCTCTGGAGAACGTGCTGGCCAAGGCAACAGCCGAGCATGTTCTGCATCAAGGAAGGTCTATACAAAACCGGCAACATGCGTTCGAACATGTGGCCTGCTGAAACGTAACGTTTCGCAGGGCTCGAATAAAGGGTAGAGCCACGGGTCGTAACACACCAGAAATATAACGTGCACTGTTCAAAGCACCCTCAATGCGAACAAAAGGTGATCGAGACTTGTATCCAATGGCACCACAAACCACCACACATGTATGACGATGACGAATGCACGTTGCCAGTGTGCGTTCATCAAGATGCCGCCAAACACGAATGCGACCATCATGATGCTGTACACAAACACTGGATTCATCTGAAAAGATAATGTCTCGCCATTCGTGCGCCCATGTTCGTCGTTGCTCCCACCATTAAAGGCGCTCTTGACTATGACGCAGCGTCAAGGTAAACCGAAGCCATGGTCTCCGAGCTGAGAGTCCATGCTGCTGCAAACGTCGTCGAACTGTTCGTGCAGACACTTGTTGCCTTCCAAAGGACCCCGTTTCTTGACTCACGGCTCGTGACGTGGTTGCACAATCCATTATGGCCATGCGGATAATATGCCTGTCTTCTGGGCTGCTAGTGATAGGTGGCCGTCAAGATTCCGCATGGCGTTCCGTATTACCGTCCTGAACCCATCGATTCCATATTCTGCTAACAGTCATTGGATCTCGACCGACGCGAGCAGCAATACTGCGATAAGATAAACCACAATCCCGGTACGCTACAATTCGACCTTTATCAAAGTCAGAAACGTGCTAGTACGCATTTCTCCTTCTTGCACGAGGTATCACAACAATTTTTCACCAGGCAACAACGTTCAAATGCAATTTGTATATGAGAAACCGGCTGAATAATTTCCTCATTTAAACACAATGTAGGTGTCGCTACTGGCGCTTGCTTTGTCTGAATGCTCTGAAAAGCTAATCATTTGCATATCACAGCATCTTTATCCTTTAGTATAAATTTCACGTCTGTAACATGTCGCCTTCTTGGTGTAGCAATTTTAATGGCCTGTAGTGTATTAATACCTTAAATACATTTTAAAATTCTTTTTGGTTTGCTTTCTATATATTTAGTTTTATTTATTAATTTCTTGATATCTAATATTTTAGTTTTTTTTATTCGTAAATTTTAATTCAAAATCATACAAAATTTATACCATGAATAAAAGGAATAATTTCTTTTAATTTTATGCTAGAACAAAAACTCAGATTCATATTTGATGTAGTAATGCATCCTTTAATTTCCATTTTATGTATATATATATGTATATCACAAATGAAAAACTCCCGGCTTCACTATCATATCACTCATAATAACATTTAAATATACAAGCATAATAAAAACATAGGAAAATAGCATGATTTCAACTATTATTGTTTATAATCACTGATTCTAGAGAAAAATAAGTGCCAAATGGAATGTTTATATGATATCAGAAAATTTTTTTCTTTGTCATGCGTCCCCCACTAGCGGAATAAAATATTTATCTGTCAATTTTTTTAGTAAAGATTTGTAACACGTAGAAATACTCTGTTGTGTAAAGATGTCATCTGCTGACACCAAAAGATATTATCCTTTTGTAGATTATCCCAATCATGTCTTCAGTGGCACAAACGTTTTCGTACACAACCATAAGATTTTAGGTCTTCCTCTTTACTAAGTGGGGCCATTGGTACTTATTTTGGGCAAGTATGAAACATTTAAGCATGATAATTACCCATTTAGACTGTAACATTAGTGTTACAAGCCAGCAGTTCTCAATCTGTGGGGCACGGCCTTATTGGGGATTACGGGATTATCAAAGGGAAAATATTATTTTGAAAAATTTATTAACTTACTGAAAGGAATGCACATACACAAATAGGAAACAAAATACATTTGTAGATATTTGAGGACTTATTAAAGTAAAACATCTTTCTAATTCAAAACTTATTTAGTCGAAATATATTAAATCAAAAGTTAGTTTAATAGTTATTAGAGACTTCCTTGGGCCTGCTTGCAGATGAGTTTTTCGAAGGAAGTTTGATGTTAGAAATTGCCACTCTTAGTTCTCTTTTCATATTTAGCAGTGATCTATATTTTGCCTTCAAAGAAGTCACAGCAGAAAATCCAGTTTCATAAGCGTAATTTCCATTTAAAAATTTATCCATGAGTCAACATAAATTAGCTGATCTATATATTTAATGTAGTGAATTGCAACTAACATAAAATGTATATAACATACACATTTGCGATAGATTTGATAATGATAGAAGAATCGATTCGAATTAGAATGGCTAGAAGGGAAATTTGCGTTGTCAAACATTTTTATTGTTCTTATGAGAAAACATCTGAGCTTGCTCGAGTAGCATCCATCGTGTGTATTCTGTTTACTTTTTTTTGTCTCATTTGTTTAGTCATGTTTCTGTTCTATTTCTTTCTTATCATTTGAAGAAATACATTCCCATTTTTTTAAATTCAACTCTCCTCTTCTAAGTTACTTTTTATTAATGACTTTTTTTTTTTACTTTCGTATTCTTTTAATGTTATCTCTGTGCTTGGATTTAATTTCAAATAGTATATTTAAAATTTCAGAGCTTTCATTTGCTTCCTCTGTTTACTGTCCACCTGGCAAATTCCCAGATATGATTTCTCGCTGACCTTGGCTCACTTTTACTCTCGTTTTGAAATTAGTTATGAATAATTAAAAAACACACACAGAGAGAATCTAAAATACTTAATATACATAATTGATGTATACATTTTATTTTAAGCGTGGGTTGAGGAGAAAAAAAATATGATCAACAACTGGTCCGCGAATACTGAAAGGTTGAGATACGTTGTTATAGATAATTTCGTAAGTGATGTAAGTGGAGAACCCTTGGTATCACAATGTATATATCATCAATTCTTTGCGAGAGTTTGATGGTTTTTCTCACTTTTACTTTGCTAACGGCTGGAAAAGTAATTAAACATGATCACTTAATGTATATCAATCTCTTTTTCGAATTCATTTGCATAGAACTTTTGTGTAGTTTTTATTTACGTCTAAGAACTAGCTGATTTTGGTTAAATTTTATAGATAGTTTTGCAAATTTCCGCCAAGTAAATACAATTTTTGGTATCAAACAGCTTGAACCGCATGTCCTTCGTGGCTTTAAATTATGGTTCCTGTTATCATGGATTTACTTGAGAATAATAAACAAAAGTTAACTTTTGTTTTATTTCAAGGTTGAAACATACTTCTTGTCTAACAAAACTGACAAATTGATTTCCATTGTCCCTAATTATACAACAAGAAAGTCCATTTATAAGAAACACCTCCTTAATTAAAGTTAGTTCATTCTTCTTCCGTATCATATAATGCAAAAATTATAACTAATTTTGAGCTACTACTTACAAATGAAAGTTATGATCTTTTAACTTTAACTGTTTCAAGATAGAAGTTTTATATAAAATGGCAAGTATCTGGCGTAAAATTTCAAACGATAACAATCTGCACAGAGCTTACAAAGAGTCATCCTCCTTCTCAATCTGTAATATCATTGAGGAAAACGTTACTATATGTATCTTCTTTCTATATTTACCAACAGTGGAGAATTCATCGAATTCTTTTACCAATTTTGTCGTCATTGGTAGAAAATTTATGCGGATTATTCGGAATCAGAATCAGGAGAATATTGATACAAAATTATATGCTTCACTAGAAATCCACGGTAAACCTAACTTGTAAAAAATCAGTTCTAAAAGTTAATTTACTGAAATTCATGTATTAATGTAAAACTTCTTGAAGCGAAATCAACAACACAGTACATATCAAGAAAATTTTAGCAAAATAATTTTCAAATTACATGTTTAGGTTCATCGACTTAATTCTCGAGAAGGATATTTTATTCTCCTTAAGCACTTCAAAGGCTGCTAGTTTGATGGCAAAGTAATCTCTAATCCTTTTACATATCCATGGAACTACCCGAGAGCCCTTATGATACCAAAGGCTTTTAGTTCCTTGAGGTATCATTTTCTTTCATTAGTAATTAACAGTCGACTATAAAATTATACATGATGATTTTCAGGGAACTTAATTTGGAGAAGCAAATTTAAGTTTCTAGAAAACATTAGTGACACAATGCAGTTGCCAGCATTCGTTTTTACGAATGTGAAATTCGTTTTACTTGGATCACGGTGTTGAAATATTGTACGTAAACAATAATCATTTTAGAATATCAAAGTTTTCTGTTCTTCTTCTCTCTTTTTCTATAAATAATTTAATTTAGTAATATTTCTGAAAAGATTACAACTTCAAAAAAATTAGTTACGAAACATCAATATCTGGAACTGGTTTGAAGGAAAGACTGAATCTTTTTACTAATTTAGAATGAGGGATATTTCAAATTACTGACATTTTTTACTCTACTTGAAGCTGGAAGTAAATATCTTGGATATCATATATCCAAGATATTTAATTTTTGAACAAGAGAAATAACGTTTTACGTGATTTGTTTATGATTTGAAATATATTTTAAATACTAATTCCAAACGTTTTTAATGCTTGTAAAAACGTTTTTAAATGCTTGTTAAATATTTCAGAAAAGACAATTATGTCGCCTAAATAAGACACTATAAGAACAACTGTTTTTTTTTATTTTTTATTTTAAAACTAATCAAATATTCTTTAGAATGGTGGAAGAGTATTCTTCAATCCAAAGGGCATTTTTGCAAAATGATACGCACCAAAAAGGGAAATAAAAGTAGTTTTACCTCGATTATATTTTCTGATTAATTTGATGATATTTGGATTGTAAACTGATGTTAGACAAATATGCTTCAAGTATGCATGTATGACTTCGTGTAACAAATTGTCATTTCTGGGACAAAAATATGAATGTGTCTTTTTAGGGCATTTAATTTTCTGCATACGGCACAAAGGCGATAAATTCTATTGGCTTATTAGGAAAATTAGGGTAGCTTACAGAGTTTCCACTTATCAATGATGCTTTTGGACAACAGTTTATTTATATTTCAGATTTCTAAATTCTCTTATCTTGTGTGAAAATATTATAAGGAAGAAAAATTTTCAGATGTCAACATCCTGCTTTAATTTGATGTTTGATAAAAAGAACAGCCTCTCCCCTAGTCAATATTGTTTTCGTAGCCTTTTAATATAATTCATATATTTTACATTTTTATTTTGAGTTCACAATAGTACTTTTTTCTCCTGAACAAGATCACATTTCAACTTGTTTAACTGCTTACAAACATGAAAAAAAAGATCTTCATTGGAAGATAATCTGTGTCTTGGTTTAAATTTTCAAAAGACTATTGCTTGTCTTATAAAAAATACAACATCAACGAACAATTTTATTCTTTAATGAAGGAGTAAGTTTCTAATAATATCATATTATTTTTTCTTTTGGGTAACATAATAGGATTGGTTGGAAAAGACCTGTTTTCGATTGCCTCAATATCCATTATTAGTCAAGATGCTTATTGGGGATTATCGTTCATTAAAAGAGTTATTATGAATATTTCTGTTCCAAAGCAAAATCCTTTCATTCAGTAGATAAAAAAGGATATAACTATAAATAGACCGGCTTACTCCACTTTCGCACACACTATAAAATTCAAATGATTTATTTATTAAAATTTCAAAATTGAAGTCAAATCTGATATAGTTTTATACTATCTTAAGTTATTTTATATAATATCTTAAGTTCAACAGTTAAATTTTCCGCAAACTCGAAACATTTACCAGTTTTGCCAGCTCATTAAGAAAATGTTCCATAAACTTAGGTAAACATTACGTTTTTATTTGTGTGTATGTGTTCAACAGATATAAGAATTGATAATTTTTGAAAAGTTTACATATTTAAAATTCAGTAAGTCATCATTCAAAATAATTTCTTAGTTTTAATGTAATTTTTCACTTACTTTTTCTGGAAATTCTCTATAATGAGAAAATGATGTTTTAAATCTTTCTGCATTTAATTTAAACTTCTTAAAAATAATATTCTTAACATGTTCGAAAACTTGTACTTTTTTTACAGGCTCTTGAGTCATCAGTTCTGCTATTTCAATTGGATAAAGAACCTATAGGAACAATTATTAACAAGAAAATGGCACTGAAAGATATCGGCAATTTTAAGAAAACCAGTTGTCACTCTGTTAAACATTATTTCAACCTTAAACTTATTTCCTTTTCTTCCGAATTAAAATAAGATAACATTTTATTAAGTTTTTACGTTAGAGACATCGGTTTCTACAGCAGCAGTTTTGTAATTTTTTTTTACAATTTTTCCATCGAAAACTGAATTCTGAGCTTTTGAAGCATAAAATGGCGTCCAGCTTCAATTTTCTTTAATTTCTCTCCTTTAAGATTACTATTTTCTAGGAGGTTATTCCTCTTAAATGAAGTTTAACAATGTTTTCTTAAATTCGAAATTGAAATTTTTACAGTCACTTTTTAAACATATGTTTGCCATATCTTCATCCACAGCCTCATTTAGTTCTATTTTCTTTTCTTTTGCGTTAAAGTCATTTTCACTTAATTAGTTGATAAATCTGACATTTTTTATAAAATTATTCCTTAAAAGTTTTTATAATTTTGCATTTTAATTAAATAAATTTAAAATTGTTTTATTTTATCCAGCATATTTCCAGTTTGAATTTAAAATTGAAAACTTCTCTTGAAACGGAAATTAAAAATGCAAGTTTGATTTACGTTTTCTAAAACTGAAAATCAAAATTTTAAAATCTAATTTCTAAGATAATTATAAAATTTCAGGATTGAAATATGAGCTAAATTACTTGAAAATGCAGTTTTAAAATATAACTCATTGCACCAATGTTTTAATTATGTTTTAATCCTGTATTCACTATGCGTATTCTTTTAATCTATACAATCACATAAATATCTGCTTTTACTAATGAATATTTATGTTATTTTAATATTCATTTATGGCAATAAATAAAAAAGTTTTACCTTTCACTCCATAGAAATAAATTTGAAATAATAGGTAACATATTTATTTTATTAACAGTGAATATCATTTGATATAATTATTAACGAAAAGCATAGCAAAATAAATTATTTTTTCTGTAACAAAACATTTTATGAATAGAATAATTTGCATTATTAACTAAATATTTAATTGCAATATTGAAAATAAATAAGTGCCATCTTTTTTATACCCTTTATTTTGTCTCATCATTTTGAACTATCATTATCAATGTCAATATATTTCAAGAAAGATTAAATATATACATACACACATATACAGTATTGCTTCGAAAAACGAGTCAGATTCACATAATTTTTATTATTTTACATAATCTCAACATCATTGCTCAAAGTATACTAAAATTGTTATGGAATAATGTAAATAATTATTAAAATAAACTATTTAAATAACTATTCAAAAACCAAATCATATAAATAATCTTGAAAATAATAAATGTAATTATATCAAAAATTTTTTGGAAAAAAAAAAAAAAAAACCTCTTTCTTCCATTATTCAAATCATCAATCAAAAGTCAACACATATTAATAAAAAAGTAAAACACATTAAAATAATAGCATTTTATACTAAGCCCTTTTCTAGTCATCATTTTAATTTTGAAAACAAGTATCTATAGTTACAAATTCTTTGTAATAATTTAAAATTGTCAGAAAAAAAATTTGTTTTAATCAAAACATCTTCAAAGCACATTTTAAATAACAGCAATTTTTATCCCCAAAAAATAATCAATATAGAAGTTTTCTCACCTTAACTGAAATGATCTTGTAGTATAAGTTCTTAATGTATTCTTAATTACATTCTTCAGAAAAAAATAATTATTTAAAAATAATTATTTTAAGGAATATTTATTTTTATAAAAATAATCTGATATTCTTCTCTCTTATATCTAAGAGAACTCACTTCTAGATGGATTATGTAATACCAAACACATTAAATTCTGATTAAGACTAGATAGTAGCTCTCTATCTAGTCTTTTTAATTATTTAGACTTAATATATTTTTGTTTAATTTATTTTAATCATTCAACTTTCTTATTTCATTCATTAGACTTTATATCCACAATATCCTCATTTAAAAGATGACAAATAAGAAAATCCACAATTCTTTAAATAATATTTTAATGCACAAATACAACGAAAAAGTAAATACAATAGATCATAATTCAACTAATTAGATTTTAAGACAGAAAATAACAAATTATTTCCAATAAAAAAGAGTGCAAAGTTGTATGTCAGAATATCACAAAAGGGAATATCATAAAGTAAAATTACTTTCTGTAACGTGGGTCAGTCACGCACTGGGAGGGAGGGTTTAATTATTTTTGAATTTTTTGAACAAGATTAGTAATAGACGGAAATGCAATGTTGTGTAAGTGATACCATAAGATATTATCTTCATTTAGAAATTTCTTACAATGTGATATGTTTCACTATTTATTGCGATCAATTTCTTAAAATATTTAACAATGAATATTAAAGAATAAATGTACGATTGTAAGTAATAAATAAAGGAGGTCATATTGTCTAAATTATTTTGAACCAACAGAAATGACTAAATTGAAAAAATAACGAAATCAATGCTTCTAAAGATTTAGAGAGAGATGATTTGTAATTTAGAGATATTGTACTGAAGCTTCTTACTCTTCATCTTTTTTTTTTTTTTTTTTAAATGAAATTTCTTTTTAAAACCATTTTCTAATAAAAAATTCTTTTTTAAACATTAAAGAAAGACTAAATCAATTTTCATACCTTTCAAAGACTGGTAAAACGATATTTGATTCATTATTTTTTTTTAATAAAATGTGAAATAACAGCATGAAATGGCAGACTAAAAAATAATTTTTTTCTCACTTAATCAACCCTTATGCCCACATTTGCAGAGTAATTTGATTTAATTACGTTACTCGTTCCTTATATCGCTTTTTTCTACTATCGTATTGTTCACTAAACGTTTTTTTTTTCTTTACTCATTATTTCACTACAGTTTTAAGAGAAACCCGTCTTTGCTTTGTCGAGTATTGCATTAGAGTTTAATTCATTTATTTAAAAACATTTTGTCATTCACCCTAAGTATTTTTTCACTCACATGCTATTATTAATTCCCGTTACATTTCCTGTTATATTTCCTGCAAGCGTATTTGTAGAAGTAAATAAAAAATGTAATTACCTCGGAAAAAAAAAGCTGGACTCATTTTATACATTCTAAATTATTTCTGGTTCTACAATTTATTTTCTAATGGTTATTTTAAGACTTGACCTTTTGAATATTTTTTACGTCAACTTAATATCTTTTTGACAAAATTACTTGTATTGAATCATTCAATTTTTCACTAAATGACTCTGCAACAGAAATAAGACAGAAAAAATAGTTTTAAAATAATAGCCAAAGAAATTGTTGTATAATTTCAAGAAGTTAATTTGTTCAATCTCTCTATTGCATTTGATTAAAAAACTTAAGTTTTAGAATATACTTATTTAACAATAACTATGAGAAAATAAATGAATATTTTGTATTTACAAGGTCCATGATTTCATGAAAGGCAGAAAGATTCATTAAATTTCTATGATTTCAAAATTATTTTTAAAAATATGCTCTATACAAGACATAAATTATTTCTAATAAGTTAGTAGCCCTAACTGCACACTTACCGAATTAAGATTGTTCTTATGGAACAATTTCGTTATAATAGTTGGTGATTTTTGAGAAATCAATGCTTAAATGGTAATAAAAATTTGCGGAATTCGTTGTATGCAAAATATTTTTTTTTCTGAAGGATGAGAATTTGAAATAATGACAAAATAAAAATTTTTATAATATGTATAACTCGATTTATGTTTTTTATTATATTATTTCACTGTTTTTTACTTCAATGAAAGGTTTCATTCATTGAAGTAAAAAACAGTGAAATAATAATAAAAAACTATTAAGAAGATACAATTCAACCACAATGTTAAAAGACACATTGTCAGCTCAGAAGCGTAATTGTCTAGGGACCATAGTCTATGGTAGCTGGTGCACTCTTGTGGTTGCACGTGGAAATTTTACAGGCTGGCATTATGTTGATGACATCCCTCGACACCACATGAAATATTTCCTATATGGTCTTCAAGGGGCAATTTTCTAGCAAGATAGTGCTTATCTGCACACAAATCCAGTTTCACCAGACTAATTTTATCATGTCCAGACTAGACCACTCACAGGACTTGTCCCTGATACAGAATGTTTTGGATAATCTGAAACACTACATGCTGTATTGTCACATATGATTTCATTTATGATTTGGTCTAATGTGATTTAGAGACAGCTGCTCAAGATACGTAAGCACATCTGTGTTTGGACAACATTAGACGTCTAATCAACTCGATGCTGCATCATATGTTAACATATAATGCTGCAAAAGTTAGCTAGACGCGATATTAAGGTTTCAGTGTATTTGACTATTTGTACGCATTGTATTTGACTAAATATACTTGCTTAATTGTCTTAATTTTGGGATCAAGTGTATCTCATACCTGTATCAGTATGTGTATTAATTTTCATTTCAATCCCATGCCCATAACTTGGTGTGCTATTTTTAGTGTTCTCGAGTTTATGTGTTACAATTATATTTTTTGATTGTAAATCTGTCGGGGTACTCATTAAGATATTTTCCAGGTCTCCTCTTTCGAGATATGTGGATACGGGAAACTACCTACAAAAAGACGAGCCTAAAATAAATAAAAGAAAAATTTCTGACTTTTTAGAGGATATCATTCTTTATCTTTGGCATCCTGGATTTATTTTTTACGTCTTAGAAATCAAGAATAATAAGAATAATGAAAAGATTCTATTTTGGCAATCCTACTGTTTGTGTCATCATGAAGAAATTTATAGCATTTCATTCCATTTGCAAATTTTATTCAAATTTTTGCAAGGTTTGTTATCTGGTCCTTTTGGATATTCAAATTCCAGGTTGTGTTTTACTTTTCCATTATTTAAAATTATTATTTTTTATTTTGCGTAAATTATTTAAAGTTACTGTTTAAAAATGTATGCACAACATTTTTTAGTTTTTATATGGCACGTTTTTATTATTTATAGAATTAGAAAGAAAACAACTTTTCTAAATTAATCTCTAATAAAAGGCGTGATTTATAATTTGTATTTACATTTTAAAAACTGATCATCCTACATATTTTTTTAAATAATTAGGTAAAATTTAAGTTCTATTTAATATTTTAAAATTTTTCAAGAAAATTCCTATGTTTACATTAAGATTCATGTTTCTATTTTCTTAGAATTCGTATTTACATTTTCAAAATTATTGTTTTTTATTTTCCTTATTTGTATATACGAAATTAATGTTCTCAAATTTTTTTTAAAAAAAAGTCCTAATATTCCAGGTATATGTTTACAAACTTTTTATCAGGCTTATATATGTTTTTCTTTTCTTTTTGTTTTTTTTAGATGCATAAACTTTTTACATGAAATAATTTACTACGTTACCATGGCACATTTCTTTGTTGTCAAGAAAGTGTAGATATTGGTATGATGAACTTATTTCACATAAAAACATTAATTTTAATGGAATTTCACTTTTGAATGTATATTTAACTATTTAAGTATATTGTAAAGGATGAGGAATTTGTGAAAATTCACTGTTAAAATTAGTAATTCTAAAATCTGTAGAAACTGTTTTTCCAGCTTTTAAAAATATACAGCTGAATATTTTTTCTTGAATTCCAAATTTTCTTGGAATTGTGTAGCAGAATAAATATCTTCATTCATAGTCTTATTATTAGAATATAATCTTAAAATGTAAATTTATTACAGAATAAATATTTTAGTCACCAGGAGAAATATTCTTTTTATGAAAATTTACTGCATCTATAAAACATAATTTACAAGAAGTCAAAGAAAAACCTTAAAAAAATCAACCAAAAATACAAGTGATTTCTTTAACGAATCATAAAATATATTTACATACATTTAATTATTATTATATAAGCAATTCACAAAATGTATTTACATACATGTAATTATAGTTTTAAAAAAATAAAAGATATATCAGTACAATTAATAGGAAAAAAATAAAGATTTGTAAGAATCTTATAAGCAAAAAGACATTTGTGCAAAATATTTAGAAAAAACATTTTTGAAGAAATCCATTTAACTCCTTTATTGTTATTTTTAAATAAAAACTCTAAATCACTTAAAATGACTGAAATACTTCAAAGAGAATTCGGGTATATTGGAATTTTAGAATCAATTAACGGAAGCTGGATAGAAAATTATCGAAGTTAACGTACCATTATCAGAGTAAATTATTTGGAAAAGTTTTTACGGGGTAATCAGTCTAGATGTGCTTTTAACTATTATTATTTCTGTTTCATTGACTTAATAAAACAGATGGTATGGAGTTATTTTTTCTTCACTAACAATCTTCCTCTCACACACACATGTATGTATGCATGCATTTATACTTATATATATATATATATATATATATATATATATATATATATATATATATATATATATATATATATATATATATATATATATATATATACACAAAAACATAGCTTAGTCTGCTGGTCCTGGTACCCAGTACAGAGCTCAGTAGTGTAAATGTGTCATTCCCATTTAATTAAAATAAAATAAAAATTATCAAGAAACTTTTTCTTTCAATTAGTTAAGTTCTTAATTTTCCTAATTATCCTGTTTTTATGGAAGTAAAATATTTTTGTATATAATGCAAGAGTTTTATTTTGTTTTGCATGATTTTTATAATACAAATCAGTGTGAAATATATTATAAAAAAAAAGTTTTATTCCCTAGGTTCTAATTTAATTGAGCAAAATAATATCATCTTATATTTTAACGTTTGTTCAAACATGTTTAATCTTGATTCTTTAAAATCAATACTTTTTGCTACATTATACATTTTATCGACGAAATGTCTAATTCAGAGACGCGTTTTATCGCAATGGATCACAGGTAGCAATTAACTAGTACACGTTTCGAAAACTTCCTAATTGATGACTCTGATGTACACATATAAATGACGCACCAAAAAGTGTTATTAATACAGTAAATCCTGATTTTTTACAAATCCATTAGAACAGGTAGAATAGTATTAATATCGATTATTATTAAATAGGATGTAAAACCATCATATTAGCAAATTGTTCACACGTTATAAATGAAGAGAGTATGTTTAACTATAAAATTATATTTATAATTTCCACTGAATAAAGTGGTTCTAACTTGTCTTTTCAAATGAAGAGGATGAATAGTTCCTGTTTAGACTAGAAATTATTACATTGGTACATAGAATCTCATTTCACACTGAAAGGCTGAAAATAATGAATATTATATTTCAACATGAACTTAAAAGTGATTGGACGATACCAAAATTTGCAGAATCATTATTTGGTGAAAAAGTCACAAGAAGTTCATGTCTTGCACAGTTGATATGGGTGTTGAACAAATCCATCTCCAAAATTCCTTGTCACGTTAACGTGCCCGTTGCAACAACAATTCCATCCATTAAGTTTTCTACTGATTTCTAAAATATATAGGGCAATAAGGATTTTATATGTTTACTATGCGGTTGTAATTTGCATTGCTTTGAGATTCCATATGTGAGGAGAGCAAATCACAGGTCACTTGATTCATTTTGTAAAATATGTTGTATTCACGAAGTGATAAATCTAGAATAACATGTGGCTTATGCATGATGGAGCCCTAACTTCATCACGCCTGAAGCCCATGCATCTTGTATAGTGAGCGTAACAATTTGAAATAATCTAGGAAGTACTTGTTTCAAGAAGATGTGGTATGTTGTGTCTGTCAAACGGTCTAGAATTATATGAGGACCAGCCAAATAATTACCAAGAATTCTTGCTAACTAAAGATCACCAAAAATTCATGGCAGGTGACCACCAAAATTTCTTGCTTAAACGTTCATTGAAAATTCCTATAACTGTGTCCAGAGGATTGCTCTCAGACCAAAGATGTTGATTTTAACATGCTAAAATACCTTTTCTACTTAATGTTATATAATCACTAAACAATACTACATGGCCGTTATTTCTCATCTTCAGTAAAATGCATCATACTTTTGGCTAAGAAACACTTCTATTGTATGCTATCCCTTGCATCTGATGCAAAAAGCTGTTTCATGACTTTTCAAAAAATAAAAATCTTGGAATGGTTTGTGTAAAGTTAGAAATGTCAGAAATTATTAAATTCCACATAGCATTTCAACTATCATTAAAAACATGAAAATTTTTAACTGGAAAAATTGCTGTTTTTATTTATTTCAATTTAAGAAACTTCTTGCAGAGATCTTTCAATTAATCTTTCAATTAAATAAATGTTTAAGCTAAATAATAAACAAAATAAAATTATTAGCCGATAAGTGCAAAATGTTGTATGGAGCGAACATCAACCCAAAACATTGTTTCAATTTTGAGTCTCCTGTCCTTAAAAAGGAATTTGTAATAGCTTATTTTTTAAAAAGATGACCTACATCTGATACACTTATGGAAGAATACTACTCCTGAGATAAATGATAACTTTTACTTCAATAAGACAAATCACAAAGATTAAACATAAATAAAAGATGCAATAATCAACGGTTAAAGATTAAATTTTGAAAAAAAATTTTTTTTACTGATATTCCTAAAAATTACTCATTATTATATATATATTTCATATATAGCAAGATAAAAATTATTTTTCAGCATTATTTTTTTATTTCCAATAAGCTTTTTAAAGCTTGTTTTCAGGAAAATTAATTTTTTTATGTGTTGTTTATTAATTGAAAAGTGCACTTTTTCCATACAAATATTTACAGTCACAGAAATAATTTATAATTCAAAAGCACTTGCATTATGTTTTTTTTCAAATTTGAAAACTATACATGACCATTCACCAGTCGTGTATTGTACAAATTTTACTTAATCACACTAAAGAGAGTTATACAAAGGAGACAAAATTTCCTTTATTTATAGAGAAATATATTTTTCTTAAATGTACGCAATATTGTATTAAATAATGCAAATATGATATAAATATTATTTATGCAGCATTAAAAATTAGATAGTGGTATATTTTTTTTATATTTATAGTTTAGTATGCTTATAAAGCATAATTTTGAAAAAAAAAAACGTTTTTCTTGAAACCTTTGCATTATCTATTTAATACATAGAATTGTTAATAAATAGAATAGATTCTAAAGTCCTTCATTAAATAGAAAAAAAACGGGGACTAAGTAATTTATAAAACTGTTTATTAAACTAAAATAGCATTAAATAATTTTACAAAAATTTTGAAAAACTTTATTAATCAAATCAGTCAGAAATTACATTTAACAGAATATATTTTAATGAAATATGAAGTTTTAAAATTTTATTACAAAAAAATAATATTAATAAAAACTATAAATAATTAATATCATAAAACACATTTTTCTTCCTCGCTTGTTTTTTAAGTACATTTATTTTCTGCTCTGCTCACATAATGCGTAAAAATCAGACAATTAAAAATAATCTGCCTAAAATAAGATTTCCTTATCGTTTATAATTTGTGGTATGAATTACATACTTAATTTGAAAAAAATGATATTTAATTGAGCTGGAAATTTTATGAAAGTAACTATATAATTTTCAAAAAAGTTACTCATCATTAATTCTTTTGAAGTAAGATTTAATCATATTAAAATATTAAAAGCTGTATTAGATTACGTAAAATTTATAGTTTAATTAAAGCATATTTAAAAACAAATAGTCAGACATATAGTTATTTATGTTTTCTGAGTTTTATTATGATGTTGACTTTTTTCAAGGAGAAAATTAACGTATGCGTAGAAAATTAACTTCCTTTATTACAAATTCATGAAAAATATTAAGAAAAGGAATTAAAAATAATTTCATAAAATTATTACTGTTCAAACATAATTTGTTTTATTTTTTTAAAGTTATGAAGCAGTTGAGTTATTTCTTTAATTAAATTAAATATTATATATTTTTTAATAAGATATATATTTTTTAGAATTACGATTAATGATTTAAATATTTGTGTCATAGAAGAATACATACGTGTACGTGTTTTTATATGCAATTTAGCATAAAAATATCTATAATAAAAATAATAGACATGGATAATTCATTTACTCTATAGTGCACTGTTTCACAAACATATAAATATTAAATCGCAAGGAAATGTCATGAAACGTAATTTATTAATTAATGGTGTTAACCATTAATTTCATCAATGATATTTTCCAGGGAAGAATATCTTCTGGTACAAAAAATCAAATTTATTGTTGAATTTTTGAATGTGTTTAAAATAATTCGTAGTTATTAGAAACAATAATGATATTTGGTTATGAGCAAAAACTAATAAATTAATTTGAAACCTTTGCAAATTTTAAAAATATGAAACGAATTAGTCTTTTTTATCTACAAAATGTAGCGCAATTCCTACAAACTATTTTAAATACTCATAAATTTCATAAGCGCAGATTTAGGTAAAGGAATATCGCTTACGACATTTTAAATCTAAATCTAAAAGAATTTAATACTTTACGAATACATTCATTTTAACATTTAAATATTATTCAAATAATTATGTAAAAAATTAAAAAGTATTTTTCTAAACTAAAGAGTACATTAATTCAATTATTTTAAATATTCCAATGGATAATATAAGATAACATTTGCTTGAAATGAAACAAACCATTTGCATATAAAATATAAGAATCCTTCATCATTCAGAATGTTATAAAAGCCGAAACGCACCGCTTTTCTTCTAAATACCAGTTAAATTAAATAGATTGTATGAATTAATTTACATAATCAGGCAATGTTCATTAACAATGAAAATGTGATTATATAAGTATACAGATAATTTATCAGGAATTAAAACTATTGCTTAAACTTTATGATTTAGTAAATATTGATATTGAATTGTAATCTTTCAATACTTTAAATTAAATTACATATGCAAATAGCTATTGTAACAAATTAAGTTATATTTCAATTGATTTGAGTGTACATATTTGTCAAATTATCTTATATTGTCATTTCAAGATTATGACGATCTCCTTTTTCTGATTAGTATATAGTTAAACAATCATCTTCGAAATTAAATATAAATGTAATAGAGACAATAAAATCTTTACTTAGTATCGTTTCTCTATGCGCAATTAACAGAATCAATATGATTCATAATTGAAATATAAAAATATCAGTACAATTTACTTACATTTCTAGATTTCTCAATGATAGAAATTTGACTAATACATTATGCAATATTTAATAAATAAGTTATTAAATTCATGAATATCAAGCTTTTATTTGTAAATCTTATTTAAATTGTTGTAAATAATAGACTTATTATAACTGAATTTTGTTGACACAAGGTATTCTTTGAAAAGTAATATATTTTAAATTTTATCACTTTACATGATACGTTCTTCATTTACAAATTTCCTTTAACCTCAAATAACAGAATATGTAAATAATTTACGAAATTTATTCATGGCATGAATTTGCTTATTAAAATTGCATCTTCACAAAAAGTTTTGTGAATGACAATTTAATTAATTACACGTTTACTTTTCTAGAAATAGTTAATTTGCGTTATAATTTCATGGTAAATATTTTTCTTGCTAATAAAGAGTATATTGTATGGCTTGGATAGCAAAGAAGGGTTTTTAATTCCCATTATAATATTGATTTATATTATAAATTAAATTTAATGAAAGCTTAGTTTCCAATTTTTATCAGATACCTGATGATAAATAAATGTATCTTCATATCATGTTTCTCTTAAATAAAAGTGCTTTATAGGGCATACACTATTTTATTTTACATCTTTAAATTAATTATAAACAAAAAACAATCTGTATAATATTGAAATGAATTGAAAAAAGTAAGTGTCTTTAGAAGTTGATTGTGTCTGGAAAATAAATTTAATTAAAGTTTAGTTTTAATGAAGGCTAAATATTTAATCTATTTTGTTTAAATTTTAAATAATTCATAATAAAATTTAATTCAGTGAAAATAATTTATTTTAAATTCAGTTTTTATGCTTCCATGTATTTGTAAGCTTTCATGAATTAAGAGTTTTGATTTCTTAATGATAAACCAGGTATATTCCACAAAATTATGAGAAAAGCTGCACATGAACGCGTATTTTAATGCAAAAGATATCATAAAAATAAACGAATCTTCAAAACACAAATACAATTTTATATGATTATGATGTGTATAGTTTGGTTTGGTCCTCTGTGCTTATTTTTTAGCAAAAGCACTAAAGACCATCACTTACTGTTTAAAATAGATTTTGCATTTCTACCACACCAAAGAAGGGATTACATCCATGACTATGAAGAGAAAGCTAGAGCTTGGTTGGATGTGTATAGATCATCTTCAATTTATAAATAGAAGTTACTTGTAATTGAATTTAAATTAATAAAAACAGAAAGTTAATGCAATTATTATAACAAATAATAATGTCAGATCATATTATTACTTAGAGAAATACTTTGCTGGTCAAAATTTCATTGCTTTTTATATGAGGGTACTAAGTGAGAAATATTGGAATGAATGAGCTTTATAATAAAGTATATTACCTGTATATTACAACAAAATATCGTCCTCTTGACAAGGTGGTTCAAATGCAAATGTCACAATAAAAAAAATATAATTATCTGACCATGCAACTAAATTAATCTCCAATTAATCTGATTAATTTATCTGAAACAAAATAATTATTGATAAAACCGTGGTAACATTTGTTATCTTTCATCCACACTGATTAACAGACAAAATAGCTCAATAACATATTCTAATATAAATTTTCGATTAGATCTGGAACATTACATTGAATTAATAAAAAATATATATATATATATATATATATATATATATATTGCTTTACATAATTTTCTGAAAGATGAGTGAGATAACACATTACAGAGCTTTTAAAGTCTTCAATTAAAAGTTAATATGTATATTGTTTCCAATAACTTGATATCTGGGTTAATTTATCCTGTTTGTATCCTAAAGCATTTTAAAGTAGTACGGTTATCACAAACATGGTAACTCACAACTATCTTCTGATTCTCTATTAATAAATTCATTGTCGATTCTTTACTGATAAATTCATTCTACAGATTTTTGTGAGTTATGGAGAAATTGACAATCACCACTTATACTTTTATATATTTTTAGTTTCTCTTACATGCGTATTGCTTAAATATTGAGAGCAATTATTCTTCGCATACATGCGTAAGAATAATTACCTAATAAAAAATTTTATTTAAAAAATTGCAAGTATTTCCATGTCTTCATTTTTTAAACTCATAAACAATAACACCTTATGATTAATGTTTTGCTCATATAAACTTTTGTCTACCAAAATGCAACACCTGAAGAAATTATGGAAATCATGTCTTTTGTCAAACCTTTAAATATAGTAAAAAATGAAATATTGAAATCAATAACTTTGACAAGCAGATGACTGTACTGACACCTACAATTACTATATAAAGCGAAATGAGATTTTCTATTTGAAAAATGGCAATTGTTTATTGTGTGTCTTTTTTCATGTAAGATGTCGCTCTTATTTCAAAGAAGATATCAAGGGTTTTTAAGAACTTGCTATATTCGACAGAGCACTAGTAGTAGCCTATAAGGATTTAGGATTGATCTTAAGAAAAATTGTGTTTCATGCTGATAAAAACGAAGATATTTAAATGCGGATCTCTTTTTACTGAATTTGGGATAGAATGATGGACTGACGGTGCTGATCATTCCTACCACGTTGCACTGATGCCCATTAAGGAAAACATAATATAGAAAAAGAATGTTTACTAAGTTTCCACTGCTTTGTTTACTTTTAAATAAAAACAACAACTATTTGTTCCGCTAGCGTTACGGTGAACGAAGTACATCGACAACAGCATGAAATGATATTGTCTATTCAAAATAATTCCGTTTTAGCCATCAAAATTACGACAGTTGGACTCTAGTTTGGTGAAACCATGGTGAGTGAACACTTAAATATTGTCATATTGGTTTTACAGCATGTATATGATTTGTAGTGACATTAGATTACATTCCCATATATCTTTAGTATAATCTTGATTTTCAATTAATAATCAGAGTAAGGTTTTAAATAACAGATCCTTCGACCCTGTCATGCCTTCAACGTCTGCCATCAGTTATATTCTGAAATGAAAATGCGTAACCACTTAGAGCACGCTGCGTTCAAGTATTTTTTAACCACCAAATCGAATTTACTTTCTTAGCTTACTTGTTTCCTATCTTTTGTGATTATTAACTGCGTGATTTATGCTTGCTCAACAAATGATTCGATTAACACTAAGTATCTATCACACCCGATCAACTTTTTTAATGGCATGATAATCTGATGTGCCTCATGTGGAAGTGGAAGCCTCATATACTGCTCAAAGATACATCCAAAAATTCTTTAACTAAAATTTAATCTCGGTTACAGCATACAATGGCGTCTACAATAGCAACAGATTTTTTCGTCATCAGTATTTCTCGGGATATTGCAATTTTAATCACTTGTCTTTGTATAACATTTTAATCTCCAAAAATAAATTTTGCTGTGATACCTTTGCTCTTTCTTGAAAATGAATTAAGCTAATTAGCAGTGTAATTTTGATCATCAAATATCTTTTTATAGACAAAATTTGAAATAATATAACATAATAAAATTTTTATTATGAAAATTTACTTATAACTTGGCACTTTAGTAAATTTTTCATTTTATAAATTTGGCACTTTTTTATTTTTAAAAAAAATTTGAATGTACACAATCAAAACTTTTTCTGAATTTTGAAAGTTTCAATAAATAATTTTGCTTAAATTATTATTCTATCTAAGTTAAGTGTAAGTTAAATAAGTTTTGACGACGGCAACACTTATTTAACTTATACAAATAAATAAATTAGACTATCAAATAAATTATGTTAATAGTTTGTAATTATTTAAATTGAATTTCTTAAGATACTTCGTTTTCAATTGCTGTGACACAAAAGCTGATTTCTTTACACTGTGGATGGATATCAAAAGCACTAAATGACTTGTAGCATATGTTTTGCATTTTTAAAACTAAGTATACTCGTGTAATGATATGATATATTTTACTATATTTTGGATCACACACACTCAAAAGAGAGAAAATTATTTTAACTACTATTTTTCGATAACAAAATCTGTTGAGAATAATGGCTTAAGCAAGTTAATAATATAAGCAATATATATACATTTTTATTTACATGCTATAGATGGAAAAGGTGGCACGCTATATTTTACTCACACATATAATACTTTAATTATTGTTTAACTAACACTAATGTTTGTAATAATGCAACTTAAAAATAATTGTCTTCGAGAAATTGATAATAATTAACTGAACTTCAGTACGATAAAGTTAATGATGCTTCATGGAGGTTTATTTTCGAAAATAGTTTGATACTATTTAATTATTTTATCAAAAATAATTAGACAAAATTATACCATGTTGTGAGATCTTAAAAATTAATATTTTGAGCTTGGTGCTTTTTCAGTAACAGTCATGCAATGCATGAGCTCGAATTAATAATTTTGAATGAAAAAGCTGTCTTTTAGGAATAGTTTAATCGGTGAAAATTCTATACAAAATATGTCAAGTCTGTCTATTGTAATTTGAATATTTTCATATAATCTTCTTTTTGTAAACATTGCTGTTAATTTATATACAAAATAAAATGCATTGACAATCAATATAAATAATATAACTGAGGACTTGGTGGCCTGATTTGTTCTCGAAAGGCAGTGATTTCAAATTCCAAACCAACCGAAGATATTAATGCTAGATAGATTATCTTAAATATTTCACGTTACAATGCCTTCCGCGTGAATTGATACCTCTGGGGTAGCAGACTGATTATGTAAAACGATAAATATTATTATTTATATGAAACATTATAATAAAGCAAGTATTTTTTCAACTGCTTTGAAAGATTTTTTGAAAATTCTATTCATATGTAAACATTAATATAGCCAGGAATATATTAATAAAGTGTCTGTTTCACTGTATACATAATTAAAACAAATACTGTATATATAATAAAATAAATAATCAAATATTTAAGTGGTAATATATTACGTACATAATATTCATCAAAATGACAGTACAATATCAAATTAGTTTATTTTCATGTTTTAAACTTCCTAGATAAAATGATAAATGCTGTGAGTAAAAATTTCAAATATGGCAAATGTTTTTTACTAGTAGAACATCGATTAAATTTGAATTTAAAATTTTGTTTTTATAAAGTACATTATTGGAAAAACTAACTATCTCGGTTCATGTACATTAAGATATATAGGTGTGTGTATGAATGTATTTATTTCTCTGAAATCAATAAGTTATAAATGCTATAAACTGTAATAAATTGAAATAAATAAAACATTTTTTATACCTTTATTCAACATTGTAGATGGTAATATTTATTTAAGCATTTCAAGTTCATACTGGAAATATTATAAATTGATATTTAACAATTGATTATAAATTGGCTTTTCGTTGTCAAGAAAATTAATATTCTAAGTTTTTTTATTTATTAAAACCTTTTTCCTTCGAGAAATCTATCAAAATTAAATATTTGTTTTACTGGTATTTTTAAATTAAATAAACTTTTCTATTTTTATATAGAATTAGAAAATAAAATTTCTTTAATTAGTTCATACAAAATCTGCTATGATTCATTCAATTTGTCGAAAGCAATTATTTAAACTCATTGAAGTGTTAAAAGGCATAATGTTATTGACAAAATATGTGTGCAAACTTAATATTTCCAAACATTTTTGAAAACCAATATTAAAAAAAAACGTTTTTAAACATCTTAATGACTTTTCGTAAGATCATTTGAGACTTTAAATCAACAGCTGTGAGGAGAAAAAAATAACTACTTTGAAAATATAATCAAAATCAAATTGTATTATGTTGCTTGACCATGCATAAATTGATTTTTTAAAGTAGATTTTTTTCGGCTAAGTCATTAATATATTTATTCTAAATTCAACTTAAAAATGATATGAGAAAAATAAAATTTATTTTTTCAATTTCAATTAATATGCGATAGTTTTGAATTTTAATATTTTGTAGTAATGTTCATACGATAAATAAACGCTATATTTCATTAATTTTAAGGAGTATCTCACAACGAAACAACATTTCAGTTATTTTTCAGGGTATGTATTATTTTATTTTAATGATAGAAATTTTCAATATCACACCTTCCTAATTAATAACTGAAACTTTATATTAGATGTTAGTTTCATATGTAGCTTATAACATTAATAATATGCAATATTAGGAAAGTTGCATGCTAGTAATTAACATTGCCGTTTAATAATCGATATTACTATAATTTCGATTTATACTATTACTAAAGATTGATTAACATTATAGTTAAGCAGTGATATCACTATAATATTATAAGTAGCATTAATATTATACGTCAGAATAAGAATTGAAGCTTATAATTTATGCAGTGCTTTTTGACACAGCTTGAAACATTTTTTTAATATATTGTATATTTTTCAAACTATATAAGTTTTAAAATGATTAAAGTGCTTAACAATCTTTATCGATATATTATTAATGTAAAATACATACATTATTTTTAATCAAAACATGGCTTACCACCTTACACGAAACATTTTACAAGAGTTTATATAGAAATCTATGAAATAATGATTTTTCCTGCTAATAATAAAGCAAAATCAAACATTTTGTCAGACTTGAAAGATTTTAACACATATTATTAATAGATCAAGATGTAAAGGAGGATGTAACTCAAGAAATGACACCTACATTACGGAAATATGACCAAACTAAAGGTGATAAAAATATTAGCACAGTATAATTTCAGAAAATACAGTTTGATGACACTGATATACGTGACAGTATATGTAAGATAAATTTGATTAAAATGCACAAATTTTAAATTTTAAGTTTGTTTTGCAGTGATACAAATTTTTACGCTGTATAAATAAGTCTTTACACATTTTTCAAAACGTTAACAATGGTAAATATTGTGGTTGAAAACGTGAATGAATACTTGAATGAAAAATATAGAAAGATCCTGAAATAATTGAACCTAGAATTAAAATACTTTACTTTACAGACATTTTCTACTGCAACATCTTCAAGCTCATCGTTGTGTCACCTGTTATTCAAAGGTAGCTTCAAAAACAAATTTATTTTTTTTATAGCAATGTTTATTTTATCATTAAAAATAATATAGGTTATATGCAATGGCTAATTTAAATTTACTCCGAAAAGATAGTAAAGAAAATTTTAAGTTTAATAGTTTAATTTCTTTTTTCATAAGCTGACTTCAAATATAAATAATATTTGACTTTCTATTAGTCCAAGTAATATTTCTCATGTGGAAATATCTGCTCTTAGATCTTCATTAATTCAGAAGACTGCTATTTAAATAATATTGACTACATTATTTTGGTTCAGAAGATAGGAATAATATATTTTTAATAATATTATCAGTGTTTAAATCAAAAATATTTTGATAACTAACTTAAATCTTCAAATAAATTTTAGATAAAACTACATGACTACTCATGAGATTTTCTTAAACCGAAATAAATTCGTTCTTTCCATAAACTCACAAATTGTATGAGAAAAATGCTTATTAACCTTTATTTATCAGTCAGAATATGAGTTATCTTAAGTTTAATAAATCTCATTCCTTCTTCTTGATTACAACTTCATTACTTTAATACTTCTTGTTCTTCTTGAAGTTCATTACTTCTTGTTTCTCTTGTTTTACAAATCTTTATATTTGTGGGAAGCTTTTACAGAAATATATAATATAAATAATTAATAGTTAATATATTTTAATAAATATATATCTGGCAATATTCTTTGTGTTTCTGGATATCAATTTAAAAATCTCTTCAAAGAAACCATAATATATAACACCATATTTCTGAATATAATATGTTAATTTAAGAGAAGGATTCTCTTGAAAAAGTATTTCTTTGAATTTTTATAAAATATGCTAAAATTTTGTGTTCATAATTTTTTAATTTTATTTAATAATGTTTTTTTATTTTATAATTTAACCGACTCAGCGTCCGCGACGTATCTGTTACGTCGCAATAAACTGGTTGAAAAGCGGCTCATGACGGCAGGGATACGTCGAAATATTCCTGCTCGAAAGCGGCCTGCGACGGCAGAGATACGTCGCAGAGTTTTCACGGAAAGCGGCCGCGACGTATATTTTCACATAGTAGAAACCACTTATTTTTGCTTTCCCCCTAATCGGTGGTTTGATTGATCGGTCTTAATCACTCAAACCCCACTCCTTGGAGACTTTTCTTTGAAAACGAAAACTCAGCCTGAGTTTTACGCCAAATATCTAAAATACTGATTATTTTTTCGCCAAGATTCAACTTTAAAATTTTATAATCTATAAATTTGTTGCTTTAGAAATAAAATGCGAGTTTATACATTATTATTTTTAATTTTAGTTCCTAAGCTAATTGAATTAGGCGATTTTATTACACAAAAACTTTAAATCCATATGTACATTTAAATTACTAACAAGCTTGCCTTCTTTTCTAACTTAAATTTTAATGATTTTCCTGCTTATGCTAATTATTTCTTACATTTTAGTTAATTTAATTCAGTTTTTATTGTTTTTGATGGCATTTTTTTATCGACTAGTTATGACTGAAATAAACAAATAAAATTCGTAAATGGAAATTATTTAATTTCCAGTGAAAGAGCTCATGGCTGTTATAGTAAAATCGTTGTGACGTCCATAATAAATAACATTTACCTTAATGACTAAAACTCATTTAATTTGCGTTTTTTTTTTTTTGTACATTAAGAAAAAATTTACTAATAAGTTTACTCTCTGCATATTGATTTTTATTTCGTTATTACTTTAATTTCTTTTTACATACACCTCAAATGTTGATAATAAAACAGAAGTATCATCTTAAGGCAATAGTATAACATGATTGTCTCATAAGTGTGTAGCCAAGAATATTATACATGTGTTATTTCTTTTTAATGAAACATTATATTGAAAAAAAAATCAACACTATTTACTGTTACACCATATAACAAGGGTGTCCAAGACGTCGACCGCGGTCGACTGGTAGACCACGAAGACATTTTAAGTAGTCCACACGACCATCCCGATAATGACCTCGGATATTAACAATTTAATTTATGACTTATTATTAATTTATGACATAGAATCAATGAATTATTTAAAATAAAAATTTACTACAGCCTACGCTTTAAAACCCAAAATAAACTTTGCAAAGATTCACGATTTAAAGATTTATGATTAAAGGTTTAGGATATAAAACATAAAACGGACATGATGAGCGCGATTAAAACATTCAAAGAAACTATGGAAAGGTATGTATCTCAATTAAGAAAACATGAATTGAGAAACTTTAAAAACATGGAGGAAGAGTGCATCCATAATCCAAACCGAGACTTCGAAGATTTCACTTAATACTTATTTTGTTTGAAGAATTTGAAAGAAAATTCGCTGACCTAATTCGCTTGAAATAAATAAATTTTATAATATTTCCATTTAATGGAAATATCAAAATTGATGGACATTGTCACAATGATGTCACTATGAAAATGTCAACATTGATGGACAGCGTATCTGAAAAAATAGGACATTTAATAAGTATCACATGAGTCAAGGTCGAGGAAGAAATTATTAAATTAAGATGCAATATATTTCTTAAATCGAGAGCATATTTAGTGATACTGATTTTTGGAAATTAATTTCTGAGGAAGTGTTTCCAAATATTTACAAATTGATTTTGTATTTCAAATCATACTTTGGATCAAGATATCTTTGAGAATCTGCTTTTTCAACCATGAATAAAAAACAAACTTTGGCGCATTTAACAGATGAACATTTAATTTCATGTTTATGGATTGCAATAAGCTCGTACCAGCCACAATATGATAAACTTGTCGCAGATATACAGTGCCACATTTCAACTAAACGAAGTGAATAGGATGGTCACTTTTTGATGTATGAATACTTTGATTATTTTCATCAGTAAATTTTTGTTTTGTAAATATTGATAGTAAGTTTTTTTTTATTTTTTAAACTACATAATTTACTATTTTTTCTTGTTACCGAAATTAAATATGTACGTTAATTTAGCTCTGCCATTGGTAGACCGCCTTCGATTTTTGTGTGATTTTTGATTTAAATGTGGAGTAGACCCCGGATCCCAAACGTTTGGCCACCCCTGCCATATAAAGTCATTATTTTAATAAATAAATATTAAAAAGATACTATTTCTTAAAAATTTTACGATATTAGAAATTTTCTCGATTAAAAAATAAACTACAATATTTCTGATATTAGCTTTGTTCTGCTATGAAAATCATTTTATTCTATATATTTTTTTTATTTGCATACATGTAATAATTTTTCTAGATGACGTAACGATAATATTTAATAAAATAATATTCCTTAGTAGAAATTTATTGCAGATTTGAAACAAAATAGATTTATGAGGAATATAAATAATCAATGTTTTAAACAGTAAACTGTTCTGAAGCAAAATAATGGAATTTTAACTTATATTTAAAGATGAGCTAAACTTTTTAAAGCAGAAAATATTTTTAGCTCTTTTATTTTAGAATGTGTGTAAAATGGAATGATCCTATTGAAATAATGTATAAGTGAATCGAAATCATATTAATGCTACAATCTAAGCAATTAAATTTTGAACCTACAGAAAATAATTATTTTATTACAAAATTTATTTTTAAAATAAGCAAATTATTAATACGATAGTTTTACAAATGATCATCTTTTAACGCGATCCATATTAGGTATAAAAGAAATTTTTAAATATAATAATCTTATAACCAGAGAATTTCTTGTTTTAAAATGTGGTTATATATTTACTTTACTCTTCTTATTTGAATTAAAAACTAATTTTCATAATTTATCTTTTAAACATAAAATGATATATTCCACATACGAGTTATTGGGTCATTAAAGTCATATTAATGAAAAATATAAATAAATTCATTTAAAATATAATTGAGATACGTTTTAGTTAGGAATGACAGTAAAATAAATCTCTAATCAATAAAAGAAAGAATAAATACACTAAGAAAATTTATAACTCCCAATCAAACTTTTAATTTTAAATTAAGATACTATATTATCTACAAAATCTTTTTAATTAAGAGACTATATAAAAAAGATATAATTTATAAATGTTTTTCATTCACGCGAGCGCATAATATTATGTTGCGAGTGCAGCACCATTTTGTATAAAAATACTTTCTTATAATGAAAAAATAATTCATGGTATATTGTTATGTATTATTTAACGTGAATTGAAAAGTCAATAGAAAAAAATAGAATATTATCAATTTTTTTCTTATAAATCTGCTGCTTTTGCCAAATTAAATAATATTCTTTTGTTTCTATTTTTAATTATATGTATTCATTTAATCCTTACTGTGAATAAATTTCCTTAAACCTTTGCGAACTTTATAATCAAGACAGTTGAATATTGAAGGCTAAAATTAATTTTTCTAAAATTTTTATAAGTATTAGACAAACTATTTCAAACGGATTCTTATATACGTGAGAGGAGTTTGTTTCCAGGGAGAAAACTATTCATGTGTGACTTCCTTTACAATTTAAGCATGTTTCCTGTTAGTCAGGGAAAGAATGAAAGGGGAGAATGTTTACTTAAATGTAAATGAAACTTTCTGATTATTCTAAACAGATGAGAAACTGCTTTCTCACCATGATTCATTGCTACAAATTGATGATTATTTCTACTTTTGTAATAACTAAGAACTTACATAACAGATTACATTACATTCAAAAGTATTTTCGGAAATTTAGATCAATAAAAATCATAAGTATAACAAAAGTTTATTTCCAGTTAGTTTTTTAAATTTAAAAATTCAAATCTAAAATCTAATGAATCAAATCCTAAAAACAAACCATAAAAAAAGATTTTAAAATTATATTGTATATAGTTTTCTATTTAAAGAAAAGACAATTTTTTTTATAAAAATAAAAATGGAACATTTTTTTACGAATGACAATAAAATAAGTCTCTAATCAATTAAAAAAAAGAAAAATTTGAAAAGAATATTAACAATTCTCAATTAATAAGATTATTAATAAAGTCTCTTTAATTAGGAAACTTTATATAGTAGAGATATATGATAATTATATAAAGTTTTTGCATTTGTAATACAATAAAATATTACTAATGCAAGAACTTTTCATAAAAATATTTTTATAATAGAGTAATAATAGCCTCTTAGCACTTTATTATACATTATATTATGTAAAGTTAAATATAAGTCAATAGAAACTCGTTATAAATTTATTAGTTTTTTTCCTACAGTAATTTTGCCAAATTAAGTTGTAAAGATTGATTTGTTTTTATTTATAATTATACATAAAGGATTCTTTTGTTTTTCTTTAAAATTATACTTAAAGGATTCTTTTGTTTTTATTTATAGTTATACATAAAGTACAGTTCATAAACGCTAGATTAATATTTAAAAAATAACTCGAATAATGCACTTGTGAACCAAATATTCCATTTATATTGGAATAAATTAAACGTAACACTTTAAGCTTCTTATTATTACATGCACTGATATATATTTCAATTCAGATTGACAAATGAAGTTAATTTTCATGTATTGTAGCAAGTGTTATTTTATCTAAGGTTGTTCAGTTAAGATTAGAAAAAATTAATTTAGCAAATAAATTTGGGCTTTAACGCTTTTGAAAAAAAAAAAAAATAAAAAAAAACTTTATCTATGAAGAAAGAGCATAAGTAATATATATTTTTATTTTTGCTAAAAAAATTAAATAAATTAATAATTTTAATATATTTCTAATTCGTTTAGACTGTTGAATTATATAAACGTATAGTCTAAATCTGCCTTGCTATGTGTGCTGAAAGTACTATAATATTGAAAGAGTTTGAAAAATATTTATTTACTTGCATTAAAAAATTATAAAGTTTCTAATAAAAATTAGTTTGTGTTAAGAAAAATATAATGTGAGAAAATGTATTTTTACTAACATTATTTTATCTTACTGTAATAAAAATTTGAAAAGCTTCTGTGGCTCATTGAAAAAGAGAAATTTCCATTATACCGAAAATAATAAATATACAAGAAAATGTAACAAGCAACTTTCTTATTTAAATTGCGTAAGAAATCTAAAACATCATAATTTGTGGATACCGTTTTTCTTTGAACTTCATATTATTTACCAAGTCAACCTAAAAACACTGAGGAATATCTTCATTTTCAATTACACAAAAAACAGTTATTTACAAATAATTTTTGCTTTTTAAGTTTTATACAAAAATAAAATATACGTTTTCGTTTTAACCACTTCTATTGGGATGTACAATGCCTTCTGGCAAATACATACAACTCTAGATAGGGTAGTTAGTGGTAAGTGACATCCCCTCCCTCTAAATTGAGCGATGTGACAGTTTTCAGGGGGGTAGGAAATATTCCCAATGAGAACGGGAAACAGTCGACGATTTTTGTATAGTTTAGGAAACTTCCTGTGGAACGAAAAAGTAGTGTATCTGGTTTTCAAGAGGAAACATTTTTCGCAGATTCTTGAAATTTTCTGAGACGCTGAGTCGGTTAATAATTATTACGAAAGTTTATGTTATATTTTAAAATTATCATATTAGTGGACAAATTTTAAAGTTTCATACTATAAAACATTGATTTAGAATGCAATAAGTTAATTGGTCAACTGCTTGGTTCAAATATATTAAAAATAAAAACATTTAATCGATGTAATAAGCATTATATGCAAAAGTAATTCATTATTATATATTATATTAATAAAAAATTAAACATAATTTTTTTGAATCAAAATTCATAGACATTACTAATTCTTCTTAAATATTTTGTATTTTGTATTAATTTTCAGTACATTTGTAGTGAAACAAAATATAGATTTGCATTCATTTTCAAAGTTTACAACAAAGGTTATTAATATTTAGAAAATATATTATCTACTTGTTATAGTTTAGAAATAGTTTATCTACTTCTATATTTATTATAGATAAATATTTCAAAATATGTAATTCATTTCTAACAACTATCTTGTAAACTATTACAAATAAAATGTAAAAAAAAAAGTTATTAATCTTAGATGTTTTGTCTTTCAACAATCATTTTTGAACAAGGACTAAATAGAGTGAAGTTTATAGTTTAAAGTAGATTCCGTATCCCTTACATAACAAGAGCAAAGTTTGAAATTTATTCCTCAAACTGCTGAATTAACTGAAAACAAATACTCTAACTAATCAGCTGAAAGCTCGGTTGCAAGCTTAAAACATCATTTATATATTTGTGAGAATCAATTTGAAGGTTATCAGAAACACTACGTCACTCATGTTGATAGGTGCAATTTATGTATATCGAAAGTTTTTAAGAAATCAGCAAAATATTTAGTACATTTAGAACGATAACTATCCGGAAAATATAATTTTGAAAAACATATATTATACTTAGCAATTATAGGCTGATAGCTATTCTGAAAACATAAATAATAAGTTAAGAAGGAAAATATTATTAATTATATATATCGCTAAATGCTAAATTAGCTCAGGTTTTTTGAATATTATGGCCATTAGTAAAATAAAGGAAGTAATCAGCAAAGGATATTATTACAAAATAAATACGATTGTTAGTTTTCCAAATTAATTTCTTTTCTAATTGTTTGTAAAAACATTCAAGAAATATAAATTTAAATATATTTACAACAGTTCAGTTAGTATTTAAATATCATCGTACTATAATATGAGAAGATTAGAAAAATATTTTTGGGATTAATTGTTGTGATAATTACAATTTTTGAATTCCATCAATAATCCAATTTTTCAAAAAAAAATTAATTAAAATGAAATAATAGCTCTTTAGCTAAATAATATATTATTTATATAACATTGCATAATTCAAAATAACAATTTTATAGACGATATTTTGTCTGATTCCATTTTTTTGTTAACAAATGACCGCAAGATAAATTTTATCATATGTATGTAAGAAACTTGAATACAATGTGTTGTATTAAAAATATAAATTATTAATTAAATATAAATTATTAATATATCCATTATACAATTTAAAATTATGACCGAAATACGAAAAAAATCTAACTATTGGCTGATTAATTTTTATTATTGAAATTGATATTTTTGACTAATCAAAATGCATATATTTTCAAATAAAAGGTCGTTAATGTTAGACATTTTTTTATTCTTGCATACTTCAAAATGCATAGTTATATTCATTTTGTACATGTTGTTAAAATGCATAGTTATATTCATTTATAAACATTTGATATTCATCAACAAATGCAAATATTATTTGTTGATGAATATCAAATGAATATTGAGAATCAAATGAATATTATTTGTTGATAGATATCAAAATGCATAGTTATAAAAATTTCAAATACAAAAATTTCAATTGTATTTGAAGTTTTGAATACTTTATCCCATTTAAAAATTTAATGAGAAATGTCACTTTCATATTTTTTGCAGTAGAAGAAATTTTTCAGGCCAAACTTTCAAATGAAAACTTCAAAGAACCACTTTTAATTCTATATATTCCAACCAGTCTTTGGAAAATTGTACATAGTGATTACTTTTATTTAATATTTGTTATAAATTTTACATTTAAATCTTAATTTATCAGCTGTATTACAATTTATCAAAATAAATTAAAATTGCGATGAATGGTAATATATAAGTATGTTTAATTTGATATTTGTATTTATACAAATAATTGCATGAATAATTTATGTGTTGAAATAGACTGAATATTCGATTTGGTAATCTGGAAATAAAAATTCATAAAATATAGTAAGTTTTGGATTGTATGATTGATTGAAATTGTTTTAACAAACTGTATAATAGCAAAATGGCCTAGATAACTGATCAAGCTTAGATCAGCCGTTTGATCCTTAACAAAATCAAAGATTCCCTAATGTCAGATAACGTATATGGAAATGTGGAAAATAATATAAAACACTTATTGTGATTTCTTATTTCAAATTTCAATGAGTTTATTTACAATAAAGTGCTAGACATAAGATTATCATAGTGAATATACCCTAAAGGTAAGGCCTTAATCATATTGTTAAATTATGCTAATTCAGGCAACGTTGGTTGAAAAGATATCTTGCTGATGTGGATGGGGACAAATTTAAATTTCTGCATTCGTAATGGTAAAAATTTCTTAGATTTATGTTTTTTCTGTATTTTGGTTTGTTATGATTAATATTAAAATTCAGCATTCAATGCATTAGGTAATGTTATGCACATATAGCACTTTAGAGATAAAGATCATCATAAAATTATAGTCAATATATTTCCATATTTCATTCCCTTTTATTAGATTTTTTTTTATTTTATAATGTACTATTTTATTACAGCTTTCAATTTTAAAATTAAATAAAAGTTATATTATCTTTTTTACTGAATAGTTGTTATTAATGACATTTATCTTTGAATTATTTTTCAGCAGAAATCACAAAGAAGATAAATTAGTAATAACGTTAATTTGATAACTTAGATACGTAAAACCTTTTTACAAATTATACAACATTATACTATACAAATACTTATTGCAATGTTTTACATTATGTTTTTTTTCCTTCAATAAATTTAATGTTTAAATCAGTGTTTATAACAGCATTTTCCTTAAATTGTTACAGTTGATAATTGATCAGATGTTTTTATTAATTCTTCTAAACATTCAATACATATTTTATTTGCATATAAAATGTATTTAATAAAAATAGAGTTCATATTAAATAAGGAATTTTTGAAAATATTTAAAATTTTTATTTTTATACAGTAAATTTTCCTAATATTTTAGAGATGACATGGAGAAATTAATTGATGATTTACAGATGTTATTAAAATCAAATTTAATGCCTGAAAAATTTATGTGGGCAAGTAAATTTATTTAATACATGTGAGAATAATTGAAAACCACATTTAAAATTAATGATTTAAATATTCAATAAAAATTAGAAATTGTTTATTCGGGCTTTTAGCTGAATAATACTTCAAAAATTTCATTTTTTTAATTTATGAAGGAAGTAAAAACTCAAGTAAAATGTCTTACCATTTATAGGTTTCTATGAATCTATCAGTATAGAAAACAACCTAAAAACTAATTAAAATCTTCATGTTGTAGTGCATGAAAATAACATCAAATGATTATAGTGCATTTGAATTAATAATTATTTTAAATAATAATAGAAAAGGATCCTATTAATACAGGATTTGGCTATTTAATAGCTGGATAAATTTTATAGCTGGATTAGATAGTTTACTTTTAAGCAAATCTTTAGTATTATATATATTTCAAATCAAAAAATGTTTCCTGAATAAATCATTTTAACCATTATATTTAATTGTAATAATTTCTGTTTCAATATAAAGTAAAATAACTATTAATAAAAGATTGTGTTCCTTTTAATTTTCATTTATTTAATAATATTAATTAATAGCGTGCGATGTGTTTTCTTGCAGGTTAAATAAGATAATATGGGTTACAAAATTGTTAATATCAATATATGAGTATTTTTTAACATTATGGTTTTTGACTCAAATATAAAAAATCACCTGGATATATATTTAAAATGAAAAATATTTTTATATTTAAATGAGAATTTCTAGAAATTTTATTTGATTTTTAAGTTAAGGTAACATATTTATAGTTAAAAATATCTTACATTTTGTATGAATATCTGAAGAACCATCTTATAAAATATTTATATTAGTTATCAGAAAAAATTTAGAGAATTGCATATTTTCAAATCCGAAATCTCTCCCTATTTGATATATTCATAGCATTTCTGCTTATTTTAATATTATTAAGAGATTGTATAACATTGAAGGACCCTAAGATGGACAAGAGAACAAAAAGATTAGCCCCACTTCCATTTATTGCGTTGGAGTTTTAGGAGTCTTCTTACTGAAGGAAGGGGAGATAAATATTTATGTAATAAGAGCTAGAGTAATGTGGTCATCAAAACTATGTCTACATCTTCTTCAAGGGCCAGAGAATTTACGCTCCGCAAATAATATTCTAATAGACTCCTCGAAATAATATTTTTCCCCTTCACAATTTGAGATACTAACTTTTTTATTTCTTATATGTGTATTGGAAATATTTTCATGGAAAAAATTTATTGCATTTCTCAAGAAGAAGTAAACATTTACTGAGCAAAATTCTAACAATATGGTTATGCGGTTATTTCAAGAAATTTCTTATGACATTTGAAAAATTAATTTTTTCTAGCTTTTAATTGCGAGAGCCTTTTAAACAAAATTTAATATTTTAAATCGGATGTATTAAAATTGATTAATCATTTGTTTGACATATATATACTAGAATATATATTAACATATAAAATAAAAATTAAGATTGCGTACTAGGATTTTCAAATCAATTTATTTCGAAGAAATTCTTCAAATTACTTAAATTGGGGAATAAAAAATAACTTAAATAATTTATATCAATTAGATTATAAACATTATAAGCTTTTTAAATTAAGTTATTATTATCAGCATATAATATATCTAAAGGACAAAAATACTGTATTTTCATTTTTAATTTATTATCAATAACAAACAATTAACATATTTTACGAAATGATAATCTTTCTTTGTATTTTTAAGAACTAAAGTGTATAACTTTTACATAAACCCTTAAAATAAATATTAAAGAACTATCTGCATAAAATATAATATATTTTCTAAAAAACTACTGGAGTACAGGGTTTTTTAAATTGAAAGTTTTTGTGTATCATTAATTCAATCCTAATTATTACTCCAAACATTTTAAATCATTAAATTGTATGAGCCATTTTATATTTTTAACCTTCTAAATTATTATTGTTTCATAGTTAAATTAATGCTACAAGATCAATGATTAAATTGGTAAATTGTATTTAATAAATCTTGTGAGCAAATTTACTATTTAGTAAAAGCCAATGTTAAGAACTGTATTAAAAATATATTGTTGAAATGTTTATTACTCAATATTCTTATGTAAACAAATAGACACAATATTTAAAATATCTTTTTAAAATTTTTCTAACTATATTATCATTTCAAAATAATACTACCTTAACTACTTTACAGTTTCTACTTAAACAGCAAATCCCTGATATGGTCAACAAAAAAGCATTATGCAAGTACGAATGCATTTTTTGTTCTTTCCTCAATAAAATTGATATTGTCATAAATAAAGACTGTAAAACAATATTTTTCAATATCTTATATTTTAATGCTACTAAAAAATAATTTTTCTGCATGTGAATCCGAAAAGAATAACATTTCTTGCTGTGCCAACTCTTAAATTCCTGTAATGAAGTTCGTCGTTATAAATTTAGCTCTGGTTTAATTAAGTGGCTTTGAAGCTTCAGTTATTTCAGCAACGTTATGAATAATTAATTATTGATACTCGATTTCTAATGTAGTCCCTGATAATTAGGATATCAGATAGTTGCAACAAACTTATATATAGTTAAAATGAATGATATTGAAGATATTGAAGAAGGGAAAAGGTTTCAATATCAGCACATCATGGTTCTAATTTTGGAAAGGAATATTTATTGATAACATTTAGGTTTTTAAGGTAAGTATGAAGTATAAATAACCAAATTGCTTTAAATAAGTAATGTTAAATGGTAACAAATACTAACATTATAGGACATATTTATTGAATGTTAAATAGATATTCATGCGTAGTAATGTTAAATAGCTATTCATAAGTAAATTATATAAATCATAGTAAAGTAGATGTTCTCTACTTTTATAGTTTAAATAAGTCGATGACATTTATTTGCCATTATGCAGAAATAAGCAATCAAAAATAAAAAAAAAATAGTGAATCACAAATATATAATCTTTTCTGAACAATTAAAAATAATTTTTACAATGGTAATTAATACTAATAATATACGTAATGAAGGATATAATTTTTTTTTCTTATGTTTGGCACATTATTTTCTATCTTCAAGTAAGGAAATATCACCCTGTTAAATTATTTTCACAATACATTCCTTATGTATGATATAAGTATAATTCTTCATTGTATAATCGTTTTCATCATTCGAGGCTATTAATCATTTCGAGGCTATTAATACTAAAAATTAAAAAATCGGAAATTGCGGTGGACTTACAAATGTATCAAGTTCATTGAAATTCACAAACATGATTTTTCTTTTTATAGTTATGTATTCATATCTACATAAAGATGGTTGAATTTTCAGTGAATTTATGAAGACAAAATGCATAATATTAAATTGAAATATATGCTGCTCATGTATCTTCAAGTTATTAATTTATATTAATTTAATTGGAAAAAATATAAACTGATATTTTAATATGAATTACTAAAATCCTTAAAAAAGTTTTTATATTTTTCTGCTTAATATACATTAAAGCAAACAAAGGTAATAATAACGGTTAATATATATATATATATATATATATATATATATATATATATATATATATGCACACAAATGTATATATTTCTGAATTATAACAATATTTTAAAAAAGATGGGCGGCTAATACGTTGGGTGGCAAATAATTACGTAAATTTTAGGAATAAATAAATTTTTTCATTTATATGTGGTAACAAATTATTTACCTTTTCTTACGATAAATATAACAATTTAATAGCATAATAATTCTTATATGGTAAAAATGCATTCATTTCATTTAACAGTTTTGTTTGAGATAGTACAATTAAAAATATTTAAAGGAAAACATGTTGTATTGATTAGAGTTTTCAGTTCCACTCCACATCCAATTGATTTTCCAATATTTTTATATAAGACAAAGTATTTCCTGTATTATTAAAATTAACAACTCACCTAATGAGTACAGTTCCTTCTACGTAACGTTGAATTGCAGTCCTTACCTTTTATGAATAAATTTTTACACCCTTGATACCTTTTTTTCAATAAATAGAATAATTTTAAGTATTTCGTGCATTTTTGTGTTTCGTTTTTTATAGATTTAAAGAAAAGCAGTATATTTCATTTTTGACATATGTGAAACATATTTCTGCAATTATCTATGACACAAATTTCATGTATAATAAATGAATAGAAATATATATGAAAATGTATTATTAAAGTTTAATTATTTTTAAGAATAAAATATTTAAATTTTAGGAAATAAATTATATAAAGAAAATATTTTTCTATATTAAAATATTTAATGAAATGAATGCAAACTTTGATTTAAAATATATTAATAATTTAAAATACAAACAAAACGTTTTGAGAAAAGGTTATTCATTTTAATATATTAATTTTTAACACAAACAATTTAATGACAATAAATTGTTTTCATTTGAAAATTATACGGTTTTCATTTGATTATTAAGGGAAATAATCTCTCGTGACAATAATTACATTTTTAATACAATATGTTATAATTGATAAAATAACTTCTATTTTAAAAATGAACAAAATAGAAAGAAATACAAGATTTTACATATCAATAAGTTGAATATAAAATGTTATAATTTTCCTTTTGAATCCTCTAGGAAATCTACTTTTCAGATAAAAAGATTGAATGTACACATGATTTAATCTACTATCTCTTTTTCAATGCATTCAAATTTTTATTTGTAAATTTTATAGGCTTTTAACAGAAACATGTTTTACACAAATAAATTTTTAAAAACCTGCGACATTTCCTGATATACCTGATGTGACTTAAAATACCTAATGTGCGTAGAATTGAGAGAAAGATTATTTTCAAGATTTCATCAAAAAGTTCTTCACTGTACATACATAGAAGAACAGATAAAGACCATTATATAAAACAAGCGTTTTGATTAATAATGTTTAGTAGTAAAAACTTCTTAGGGAGTTTTGAGAACTATGTTTTAAAATGTGTTGATATATTTTTGAGTTAATATTGGTTGAAATGATTTTCAAGCCAGAAGTACATTATAAGCAGAATATGACTAACCTATTACCGAATTCAAAAAACCAGAATGTAATTTGCCATATAGTCATTTTTCTTGCTAAAATCAAGATTGTAATATTACGAACTATCCATATTTTTATTTATTTATGTATGAAAATTCAATTTCCAGTACCTTTGTTTTATATTTAAAATTATTTTGATGTTTTTATGTATATTAATTCTTTTAAATGTATGTTTTTTTCATATATCATAGATTAAAATTTTAAAAATAATTTTGAAATTAACTTGAATGGAAGTATAAGTACCATAAAAATATGTTTTGTTAAAAAGTTAGTTAAGTTATAAACCTAATAAGAAAAATAAATTCATATTTTGATAGCTTAAGTTTAAAATTATTATATTTTTTACTGAGAAAAATGCCTCTTTATATAAAGTAAAATATTTGTAAAATATTTATATAGTTTATATAAAGTCTGTCTTTTTCCATATAATGCTAATTTAAGTGTAATGTATAACATTTTTTCTTTTGTCCTGAAATATTTTTTTCACATAGTTGCTAACATCAATTAGCAAAAATAAAATTATATTCAGAAAATGTAAGCAATAATATAAATACTCAGAGAATTCTGAAGTGGAAATATAAGCTGCCTCAATCTGCTTTTCATATAAAAATATATACAAATAAAAATTTAGCAGATGAAATGTAAGAAGTGAATAAAAAAATATCATTTCATAAAGCAAAATTTAAAATAATTTTATTGAGAGAAATCAGGCAAAGTAATATTTTTTTTCTTCTCTAAAATACATTTCGTAAAATGCACCATAATTTTAAGGATTTACCTGTAAAATGTAAAATATAAGTTTTCATTACTAAAATTAAAAAATATCATTAAATAAACGATAAATCAAAACGAACTCAGCATGAAAATGCGCTCGCAAAAAGATGAAAATCATAAAAGATTTAAAATATTTAACACTAAAATAATGTAACTCAATATGAATTATTTCTCATCTAAGCATTCTTCTATTTTTAACATACATTACATGCTTAATATTAATTAATCATTTATATTAAACAAATAATGTATTTTAAAAATAGAAGAATGCTTGAAACAGCTTTTTTTCATATTTCAAAAGTACACATAAATTAACCGTATGCAATATTTTAGAATCAAATTAAATCACTTAAGAAACTGTAAAGTTTTTTTGAAATTCTTCATATTCAAAATAAACATGATTAAAGCTTTATTTATTCAGCATTATACAAAAAAATGAAGAAAATATTTGTGGTCTGAAAATTACTAAAGAAACTTCTAAAATAAAAATAATTTGAAAATATCTGAGATGCTTTATATCTCATTTGCCATTAATCATTCATATTATTTTAATTTCGTTAAAATATTTTTGAAAAAAGTGAATCAAATCTTTACTGAAATTTATCTCATGTAAATGAAAAGTTATACTTTTTTACTGTAAGAATATCTTTTACATGTAAATAAATAAAAATTTATCTAATGAAATGTAACAATGAAAATAATAAATTTATTTCTTAATATTACCATATGTATTTTGTAAATACTTTTTTCATCAAAAATGAAAAGAAAATATTTGTACTTTGGAAATATGATCTACTGGTAAGAAATTTATAACATGAGGATGGAGTATTTTAAGATCAAGCTGAAACTCTCTTAATTACTTAACATATTTTCACAAATAATCATTTATTTTCCTTTAATATTTTTAATAAATGCATAATATTATGATTTGTTTCTAATAAGGAATCAAATTTCTTAAAGAATTTTAATTAATTAATTTGACTAAAAACTGCATTTTTGAAATTGAGATATTTTTTTTTTACTTCACAGTAACTGTTATTTTATAACCATGAATATAACATTTATGCATAATTTTAATTATTCTCTTAATTTTTATACCCATTTAAATTTAAAATTACATTTATGAGGAAATATTTTTAATTTTTGCTTTTTTTAGCTGTTTATTATAAATTAATTAATTACGTAATTTTTTCAATGCCAGCTTATATACTTACTTTTTGGAATTAATATACTTTATTCATTTTATCCAGAAGAATGAACTTTTATAAAATATAAGCAATTGAGTTTATTTTTGACAAAAAAGAAAACACATTGCAGCATTTATCATAAATCAACGATTTTAAACTTTTTATGTTAAAATTATATATAACTATTATGCGAAAGTATTAAGTTTCAAAAACTATTTTGTTTTCTTTGTTTAACTAAACTTTTCAGTAAAATACTAATAATATGCCATACAAACACATAGAGAGATTAAATGGAGTACAAATTTTGATACATTATTTGTTTGCGCTTCAATATTATTCTAATGTGTGTGTTATCATTTTTATTAAAACAATTATAAAATATTTAATTTAGATAATATGCTTTTTCTAATGTTTTGAGAGTTTTCATTTATATTATATAATCAAAATCAATTATTTGCGAAAAGTAAAATAAGATTTAAATAAAATTGAAAATATGTTTCGTTTTATCGGAGAGCTAAATGTATATCGAAAAAAATCACTATGAAAAAAATTCATTTTATTTAAAATGTAAAGTTGCTTTTGTAAAAAACAGTTTTATTTTTTTTTTACCTTTGTATTCGTATAACAGTATTATTGGTAGGTGAAATATTTTCAGTATATTTTGAAAGTTGAATTACAGAGCAAATGTTTCAGTGAAAAAAATTTCAAATTATATAATTCTTGCAATGATAATCAAATTATAGTGATACTTATTTATTGGAAATTACAACTATGTAATTTAACTTTTACATATTGGCAAAAATTTATATATATATTTTATATATAAAATTATTAAATAAATTTATATACATAATTGTCAAAAATGTATACCTATAAATTAATAATTATCAAAAGATTTAGAACAATGAAATTTAAGTTCATCATTTCAACTATAGAAAAAATAATCAAACTTTTAAATGCTTTTCACATTCTTCAAGAATGTTTATCGAAACCATACAATGATTTTTTATAGGCCATTATAATTTCTTTTGGATATTTTAAAAATTCATTCGCAACTGAAGATTTTAGTAACATATTAATATGTCTGAAATTTCTGAAAGTATGGTTGTTTTTCTTTGTTGTTACTGAATTATGATAATAATTTGAATTTGTTATTTTATCATGGCTTTTTAAACCAATTATAAAGCAATTTTAACAAACTGGTAAATTTAAATAAAATAAAATTATAGGCTTGAATAATATCAAAAATCATTTTATGTGAAGTAAATGAAAGAAAATCATTTATTTCATTAATGAGGTAAAAATGTTTTCAATATTAATATTAGACTTACACATATCCTTTTAAAATTTAAGTTTATAAAAAGTAAATATTTGAATCAATGCTGTTTTTTTATGGTTCTAAGAAATTCTCAATGTAAATATGCACAAACATAATAAATATTTTCAATGTTAAAATTTCTTTAATAGTTTACTACTCTTAGAGATATAAGTATCAAGAATTATAGAACGTTACTTACTTTTCAAAATGCATTTATTTTTGTTACTGAACAGAGGAGAGGTAATTTTAACTTATTGTAATAATATATTCTTCGGGCATGAGTTTTATTTATATTTTAAGACAAAAAGAAAAAATAATAATTAAATTATCATAAACACTTTTGGCATACTATGGTCCAAAATTATTGAGCATAGATGAATTTATTTAATAGTATTATAGATGATAATTTTAAATTATGGACTAAAAAGTAAAACAAATTACTTTCAAGCTAGAAATATAAATTTACGCTATTTTTCAAATAATTATTAATTGAGATTTTTAATTTTTGAGCACGTTTTTATGACTGCTATATTCCAGAAGCGCATTCTGCGATAACTGTTTAAAAACATTATTGTAACTTCTTGTTATTTTATCTCAGTTGTTTATCTAAGAATCAATAGGTATATTGTTTGATGCTAATATACAAAAAATAAAAGTAAACCTAAGAGATATAAACGATAATTGTTCCTTTAATTAAATATGGGAATTGCAACAACAGTAGGAATGTCAATAATTAATCCAGAAATATTGTCAAGCGCAAGTAAAAAACGATTTTCAATAACAACTGACACACTTATTAATTATTTTCTGAAATCCAGTTTTTATACCATGATATTTTATAATTTATAATATAGTAAGTAGATATTCATTTTAAGTATTTTTTATCAATTTATTTTATGTTCCAATGAACATATGTTTGATGAAATTAAAAATGTGACTAGAACAAACACAAAAATTTTTAAGAAGTATTGCGACTGATTTTTATTTAATTTAAAAATAAAAAAGTCTTAAAACATGTATTAATGAAATTGCGTTGAAAAACTGAATCTGTAAAACCAAAACATCTTCATTATTTATTGAATACTTTAGCGCAAATAATAAGTTTTCATTTATTAAAAACTAATTACTTTCTTATCTCAAATACTATTGCACTTTATTGTGTAACAGTATTTAATCTAATATTAATATAATGTATTAATGTGCTATTAGAAGTAATATTTAATCATGTTTCAGTTGTCGTTTGTTCCCCAAAGGATGTAATCTTTCCTGAAGAGGTTTTCCTAAAACAACAGATCCTTTCGTGTTTCAGGATTTAAGTCAGTGAAATAAACTGTGCAGTTCATTCCAGTGATATCTTGCCTTGAATATTAGTTGCTGAATAGAAGGTATCCAGTGAATCTGTCCTTTGCTATCCGTAATAAAAAATTATGTTCCAATGCCAACTCAGATCAGATTATAGGATCACCCCCTAATTATAACGATCAGCGTTTTCAAAACATCTATCAAAAGTGAGGAGTTCAATTGTCTCTTTCAGCGTAGTACTTCCTCCAAAACGTTTAGGACCACCGTAATGGTCTCTTTCTGTAATGTTATTAGGATCAAACCACATTTCTACCACTCTCAGAAATAAATGGCATTAAGAATCACTTGAGGCAATATACGATTTTCATCTATAAAGAAAACACGACTTCATTCATTACATGTCCAGTTTTTGTACTCCTTGAACCATTCCGATCGTTAGTGCAGATTGCTAAGTTTCAAAAGGACACAGCGTTCAGGATTGCGGGTGAACATACCACCATTCTTACTGCTTCTTCACACATCTATGACACTTTTCATTTGTGATTTGAAGTAAATAGTGATACTTATCGAGCCATAACACATACTTACAGGTTTTACCATAACACGTACTTCCTGATGGCACGTACTTACTGGTTTCAGGATGTAATCACAACAGGAATATGGCCAATACCAAATTTCCAAAAACTGCATAAATAGTATGGAATACTTTCGATATATA
>JAPDSC010158907.1:71848-83441 GCA_026290005.1 Latrodectus geometricus
ATATGTATCTTTTAGTTTATAACTGTAAGTATATTGTTACACCTTTGAATATAACATACAATTGTAACATTTAGGATTCTTTGCCAAAATTATGTTTCATCCAAAATCAATATATTTAGTTGCACAATTCCATTTTAGGTTTATTCTGTAATGATCGTATTGATCTTTAGAAACTTAAATGTTTACAATAACCTTTGATTAAATGCAAAAGATATTAAATGATTGTCTAATGATTCTTTCCCCTCAGTGTGCTTATATAAACACATTGAAATGATATTAATCCTGAAAACAAACTCATTAAAATCATTTAGATTGATATACGCAGCTTCTTAATTTAACTTATAAAAGACAAAATTATTTATTTAAAGTTTTGATCAAGAACACAAGTTACAAACATGTGATAAAATTTGAATGGAAAATTATTTATCTTGTGATATATTTATCTGTCCTGATTAAATCGTTTTGCTAAAAAATCACTTAATATTTTATCTTATACTTTAATTTAATAAATAGAAACAAATAATGTTAACTTTACTAAATTAAAAAATATGGTATACTAGTCTTTATTTAAATAGTTTTTCAAATTAAGTATGGTTTTCACTGGTTGATAGCAGTATGAAAATTGAGGAAATTAAGGACATATTATTTGACATAATTTGATTTCATTCTATATAAGTGTAAATAAATGTATAGTTTGTAAAAAAAATGTTTAATTTATTCCCTGTTAAAATACAGATTCAATGTCATAAAATGGCTTGTTAATTGAAATAATCAGATATTATAAATTATAAAAATTTGCCTAACTAAAAGTATGTGAAAGCTGATTTATTCTCATGTATTCAAATTATTTTTATCATATCTTTATATTACCGATGCAAATTTTACTGCAATACTTATCTTACATAAATGAAAAGTTTACAAATCCATTATCAAAGAGTTTTATGTGTGAGCTGAAAAAATGTTTAGTCTCTATAAGATCCAATATCTATTCACGAATATTTTTAGACCTCGATATTTGATCATCAATTCCTAACCTGTCAACTGTATTTTTTTGTAATGTCTTCATCTGTGACATCACTCACACGCACTTGGTGTATCTTTACTGTGGTTTATGGGAAAATTCTAAAAATAATCTATTTCCGCGGGATCTTATTTAAATGTATATTTCAAACAAATCATACAATCACATTTTAATTCTGTGAATTATTCAAACACATTACAATTGAGCAAATATTTAATGACTACAATGATGAAACTTAAGATTCAATAATTGAAATATTTAAAATAAATTGTGAAATAATAGGAACCATTAAATTTATATACAAAATCAAAATATATTATCAAAATTCCAGCATTTTTTTTTCATTTGAAACAAAATATTTGAAAAGAAAATATTATCATCTGTTATGCCGAATTAAGAAAAAATCTACGAAAGTAAAATACCTGTCCAAACCATTATTCCACCACCGAGGTAACTGTTTATTTCCATACTGTTGGATTGATAGTATCTGGTGCTTTGCTCCCATCAGATCAGCAAACTTCCTGAATGACCTCCCGCGTGAATCTGGAGTTGTATTTAAAAACTGAAGAGGTCCATTGCTGTTGGCTCCAGAAAATGAATTAATTAATTATTCATTAGTAATTATTTTATTAGGTAAATTGGTCCTTCTCTGTTTTCCGGTGAGAGATACACATACAAATTGTCACGGTGAAGATGCTTTCTCACCTTACTAGCGGATAACTTTCTTCATAATAGTATAGACTAGTAAAAAGTCGCGTCAACAAGAACTTTAAAACAGTCCTTAATAGGTACTGTTGCTTCTGGTCGGTCGGGAAAGTATGTTCTGCACACGAAAGATTCTGTTTGATATTCATTCCAGAGACAGAGGACCACACTGAGAGTCACATTAAAGTGTCTCGTTGCATCAGTAGTGGGCAACTGTATTTCCATCCATTCGATCGACCTCGTCTTTAACAAACTGGGAAAACGGCTTCACTCAGACATTATGGGTCCCCACTTACTATTGTTAAAGAATTTGTTAACATATGTTGAAAATAAGCTGAAGTTACACTCGTAAAACCAACTTACTAATATTTTTGCATATTTCTCTCTCGATCTCACTTATATATATCAGTTAATTTTTATACATGAAAAATGGTAATTTTTTTTGTTAGTATTATTTTTTATGGTGAGCTTCGAAAAACATGTTGTTCCTTAACTTTTGTAGATCTGTGTACACCAGAATTATTCAATCAAACATTATTATTTTTGAAATAGGTAAATGTTAATTATAAAAATCATTTTTTCAGATTTTATCCGATATTTAATCATCAGAAAAAGTTTTTTTATCTTGCCCTTTATATCATTATATAAAAATTCAGGTTTCAGAGATTTGGTATTTACTGTATTTCATCAATTAGAAATAAATTGATTTGAAACTCTTCTCTTGTTGTAGTTATTTAATTAATTCTATGTGAAAGTTAATACCAAATACTCACTTCCTAAATAATATCAAAAGATAAAATTTATTAACATTAATGAATACAACTAAGATAGAACAACAATATGTTAAAGTTAATATATGAAGATGGAATTACTATACTGTTTTAATATATAAAAAACATGTATAAAAAATATGTACAGTAAATTTTAAAACTGCAAATTTTTAATAGTGTACAAAAACTTAGTTACTTACAGTTATTTTTTAGTTGGCCCTTTCCAGAAAATGAAAATGCTTCACTACTTAAGACAAATTAAATTATTGTATTTGATTTATTTTGAAGTAAATGAAACAATCACCTATAATTAAATAATCAGAATTCTTACTAATAAATGGTCAAATAAATATAATTCTATTTTTGGATTATGTATGTCTAAGGAAGACAACTGAAGATGCGAGTTTACCAGAAATGAGCCTCACTAGTTTAAAAAAACGGGCAATAACACAATATAAAACAATAATACATTAATTAGTAATACCTCTCATTTTATAAGTCCTGTTGTTTAAATTTTGGTAAAGAATGCTTAGAGTACCACCAAAAAATTCATTTGTTAAACTTATATTAGTAGCATAAAAGTTTATTTTTGTACCATTAATATACAGTGGGTAAAAAAAGTTTCCGTACGGTCACTGAATTTAAGAATAAATTAACATAATTTGTAAAGTATTTCATTTTTCCTTTAAATACTGCCTATATGTGTTTAGTACAAGTCTATAGTAAGCGATTTTTATAAATTTTCATTTGTACAAAACGAGAAAAGCCTATTATTTTCAATACCTAAAGTAAATTTAAAATTGAAGTGCAAAAAAGTTTCCGTACGCGTTATGCAAATTCTTTCTGACGTGTTTAAAACAGGCCCGCAGTAAATGTTTGACGTTAGAAAGTTAATCAATGATAAGGAAACAACATATCGACAGTTGTTGAGTTCAAGTTTCTTTCTTGTCGTCTCAAAATGGAAGTTCCAAGAGTATTCGGGAATTAGTGATTAAATTGTGAAAAGATGGATTTTACATGAAAAGGATTAGTGAACTGACTAAAAAATCGAAGTCTACTGTGCAATATATCATTGAAAGATATCGTGAACTTCATTCATTTGAGAATAGAGATCTATCCGGGAGGCCAACAAAATTAAATCGCGTGCATAAAAGAAACATCATTCGCCAAGTTCAAGAAAATCCATGAATTAGTGTACCGAAGTTGGCAGCTGATTAAATTGGTTTGCTACAACATTAAAGTCTCAACTCAAACCGTGATAAATGTCATTTAAATAAGTGGTTATCATGAACGAATGGCTTGGAAGAAACCCTATATAAATTTGGGCAACAGGAAAAAGTGCCTCGAGTTTGCAAAGGAGCATGTAAGTAAGCCATTATCTTTTTGGGAAACCCTTCTTTTTAGCGATGTATCAAAATTTAACATTCATGGGTCAGATGGCTGAGTTATGGTGTGGAGAAAACCAAATCAACAAATGCTAACTATAAACTAGTGCGGAACTGTGAAGCACGGTGGTGACGGTGTTATGGTGTGAGGGTGTATGAGTGCTTCTTGAGTTTGAAACTTGTAATTCATCGGAAGAAATATGGATCGATACTGATATCTAAATATTCTTAAACAAAATGTATTATCCAGTGCAAAGAAATTATCTCTTGGGACAGGATTTACTTTTCAGCAGGACAACGATCCTAAACACACCTCTAAGATTTGCCAAGAGTAGTGTCTTTACCATGTGCAACAACAACTTCATAGCCCCCCATAGTCACCTGATTTGAACCCCATCGAACATTTTTGGGAAGAAATTGTACGGCAACTCAAAAAATATGACATAAAAAGCAAACTTAAACACAAGAGTGCCATTTGTAGTATTTGGTCTAATATTTCTCCGGAAATAACAAAAAAACTTGTAGGAGTAATGCCACAACGTCTAAGAGAGGTGATAAAGGCCAAAGGAGGGCCCACGGATCATTAAATGTACTTTTGTTCAATGTATTTTACATTTTTGTAAACATTTTATGTGTGCTAGGGCATCCTACGGAGACTTTTGTTTCTATGTTTACGGAATTTTTTTAGTTTTTACGATTTATTATTTAATATGGTCTGTATTATCAATCCTTTAATATGAATAAATATTACATAATATTACTTTTAAGTCATATATAAGTTTTCATTTTTATCATTATGAATTTTGTGTGACATATTAAACTTTGATTTGCATTCGTATCTGGGTACGGAGACTTTTTTTACCCACTGTATATTCAAAGCGTCTTCGAAAATATCATAGATATTCCTATTTAATTTCCTGAAAAATGATAAAAGGGTGCTTTGTTTGATAAAATGAACCAAAAATAGTATATTGATATTCAATATGAACTGTATGTTTTATTGTACTTATAAACATAATTTATAAACTATATAACTGCTCAAATTTTTTTGTACAATGTTTAAAATTTCCCATGTTGTCTTTTAAACAAAAATAACTTTCACAAAATTAATTACTTCTTAAAAAATCATTAACATTTAACATGTTTTTATAAGAGCATACTTTCATCAAGTATTTATTTCAATATTATTTTTATAAAACTTGCTAATCACTATAATGTTTAATGAAAAAATAGAATCTACCACAAAAAAATGTATGCAGCGAAAAAAAAAATCTATCATCATGAAATTTAACACATAGGTAGTGTATCAGGAGATAATCAAGTAGTTACAAATTCAGAAGAGATATTTTATTGAGAAATAATGAAAAAAAATGATTACAAATCAGTAAGTGATACAGCAACCACTGGCAATTATACGAGCCGATTTACGGCTTGGCATCGAATCATAGAAGCAACTTATGACCCCCTATGTAAGTTCATACCACAAACTTTGCAACTTAGCAGTTAATTCAACAGTTTTGGGATAGATGCAATAGCCTTCAAATCATGTTCCAAACGTGCTCTACTGGCGAGGGGTTTGGAGACCAGGCATGCCACGAAGTACGTTATATCCTTGAAGACGTTATTCGGAGAGTCGTGTAATATATATACAAGCGTTTTCTTTCTTATAAATGGCACCTGAACGACAGGATAGCATAGGCTGGACAAGTGGGGTTAAAATGCCATTCAAGTACCTGAGAGCAGTCATAGGCTTTTGAAGGATGATCAAAGGAAATGGTGTATCCATAGAAATCGCTCTTCTAAATTGCTGTATGCATTTCTACAATAAATGTCAAATCAGACTTCTAGTCTGTCCGTCTCCGAACGCGTGTCAGTTGGTCTTCAGCACGCAAAGGGAATAAGGATTCCCCGCTAAAGGTTACATATTTCCAGTCGGCCACATTCCTGAGATTTTCAAAAGTTAAATTGACACCGCCTCTGAAAAGGGGTTAGTGGTAAGTGTCATAATGGAAGTCATCTTCAGAAATCAGCGTCTTTTAATCGTCTCTGAATTGTTTCCCTGGATATCATAGGATGCCTGGAAGGTAGTGCATGGTGCCAATTCAACGATAGCGAGTTTGTGGTGCGGAGGTAGCCTCTGTTCTGATTGTATAATCATCGGGCTCATTTGTGTTCCTGGGACACCCTGCCTTCTTCTAAGGTAGACTCTTCCAACACAGAGCAACAATCATATAGCTCAGTCGTAAATGGTCTGACACGCCAGTTCAGCCAACTCACTTCAGTAATATCAACCATTCAAATTCTGACAACTGTTCTTATTGCCACCGGTTGGGATTCAAAGACATCTCTAGTCACAATACTGTCAATTTAAGTCAAAAAATTCGTATGCATAACCCTACGGCACGAGTAATCCATCTCTTAAACTCTCCCACATGCGCATCTTATATGCGCTTTGTTCACGCACACTCGTCCCATTGGCGTCGAAGTTTATATCATTTGCATATCGCTTTCCAGATTATATTCTCTTGCTTCGTGACTCTGACTCAATTTCTCATGGGAGCATATTTTATTTGTGACAGATAGTACAGTAAAATTAGCTAGATATTTTATGTAACTTTGGAGTAACAAGGAATTTATAAAATGATATAACTTATGTCAGATTACAAATAACGCTTTAATTGTAAAAGCTTCATAAATCGACCAATAATTCATATAAGAAAATAAATACATTTATTTAAAAAATGACAAAACTGAATCTTAAAAAATAAAATTTGACATAAGATGTCTCTAGCATGTTTGTGATCTGTGATAATAATTTTCTTATTTTATTAGAGATTTCTCAAAAATGATAGATAATTTAATTTAACATTGTGAAAATATCCACAACTTTATATATTGTTTTTAGTTGCATTGTTTTTAGTTACTGTTCAACAGTTAAAAATGTTCTGAGATATTGGCAAATTCACCATAAAGGACCTTTCGAGATGTTAATTATAAGTAATATATCCCACATGACTGTATTTGTATTTTACATAAGAAGAAAATAGAAAACTCTCAAGCATATAATCAGATGTGTGTCCATTTAAAAAATACAATATTTATGACTTTTTTTCAATATCGACTTAGAAAATTGACAGTATTCCTATGATCAATCATTTTATAGACAAAGATGACAAGGGTAAGAATGAATGAAGCAAGTACTTTTAATATAATATGACTTAAAAGTATTAAATATTTCAATCAAAATATGTTTTTTACCATATAATTTATATGCGAAATTATTATTGATTTCTTTTGTGAGTTGAATAAATTAATTATGTTATCATTATTATTAATTTTATAAATAAATTATTTATTTTTGTAAACACATAACTATTTAAATATTGAAAGTTTTGAATAAAGCAATAACTTACAATTTTAATACCATTTTCTTTAGCTATATAGCTGACAGAATTGATAGATAACAAAGGATTCTATCGTTGTACCATTATTTTAAGGAAATATATATTAAGTAATAATAACTTATATGGAGTTTTTTCTAAAACTTTTACGCGTTTATTTATTATAAGATTTATTTATATATATAACAATGTATACATTTTTATATTTAAATTGAATCTTTGAAAACTTCATTTTCGAATTCATGAAATATTGGGGTTTAAAAGTTAGTAATTCACTCATAGCTTTTTAAAAGTCAAGATTTATTACATTTTATTCTGCAGTTTTCAGCAACCATAAATATCTTAGATAAAATTATTATTTATTGAGACTGATTATAACCAAAGGTTCATTTTAAGTAACAACCACATAGAAAAACAATAGTACTTATATAGAAGTTGCTCTAATATTAATTATTTGAATGTTAATTCTATAACCATTAAAATTTAAGAACATTTTAGTAAAAGAAATTATTTAAATTCATTATTAAAAATTCCTTTAACTTATTCATTGTAATAATAATAATTGTAAACGAAATTTTTGTAATACGATTCTTGTAATTTTTTAATTAAATTATTTCCTCGAAATCGTTTATATAAGACTTAATTAAATCTTTGCTGGTTCAACTTCATTTAATTTCAGCTTAAAAAATGCAGGAAACTAAACTTACATTTCTTTTTTATTCATCTTTATTTTCTTTACATTTTTTTATATTACACTTATTATTCCTCTCTCCTAAATTTCAATTTGCTCTCACAAATTTCATAAGTAAATGATTTTAGGAGATTTTTTAAAAAATTTTTTGTGTGTGGATTGTAGAATTTTAAATACAGTTGTCACTTTGTATGTTTTCCTCAGTCTAAAATATTTTCTCATAATTTGGAAATTAACGAAAAGGAATGGAAATTAATTTTTCGTTTTAAATATATTTTACATGTTTTCCATGTATCTGTTTTAATTATATTTGAATTGCTAATTTAATTTGCATAATATTCTTTCGAACACACAGCAAAATTTCATATTCATTTACTAATTTTGGCTTAACTTTTTTATTCACTACATGTCAAAGATATTAGTTTATTATTTAGAAGGCATATGTGTGTTTCTTCTTTTTATAAACTTAATCTGCTCATTTACAGTTATTTTACAGCAACTCTTGATTATATTAATTTGACTGAGTGGCACTTCAATGTATTTATATTTATACTAGTATTTCATATTTTTCCACAATAACTATGTCGTTAATTAAGTACATTGCTTGTATTTCAGTTTTAATGTTTTATGACTTGTTAATATTTCTTTGATATTCTCTTTATTATCATATTGATTTCTTAAGTATACTTACATATGATAAACTTCTCAAATTTAATATAAATAATTTCCTAATATATTATTGCATAATTTCCTCTTTCCTGTTCTGAGTTGAAAGGGGACAAATTTTGTTCTTCTAAATATTTATGTCGTATTTTTTTCAAATCAGTTGTGTTACTACTGGATTTCTTTCATAAGTTTGAAATATTTCTAAAATTTTTATTACAACACCATTATTTTTATTAATAGAAGACCGCCGCAGTGTATGGCACTATTTTTTTCAAACAATGCACAGATCCAAGGTTTAAAATTTTGTCTTGGGTTGCTAAAGTCGATTCAGACATTCATTCCTCTAGTTGGTTGATATAACTGAGTAGCAAGCATGTTTGGAAACTAAACATTGCATGTTTTACGTTGACGTGACCACCTAAATTCTACATTTTCTTCGCGCTCCAGAGCCCTCGGTCCAGAAAAAAGATACGGTAATTGTAAAACTTAGCCTTTACCCCCTCCCGTTTGTTATTCATACCACAGACTTTAGTTTAGTTTATTTTTAAAATATTGTTAATTAAACGAAACTTTTGTTTAAAAAAGGAAATTTAAATAAAATATGGAGATACTTACTCTTTAATAACTGTTTCAACAAAATATAGTTTAAATTAAAAAACGCTAAAATATGGTCAATTTTGAAATTTTGCACATTATAGATTGGAAAACGGCAAGGTATCTTGAACAGACAAGATAAAAAGTAATTTTCACTTAAATATTTAATTAAAAAATAAAAATAATATTTAAATATTTAGTTTAAAAATTTAATATTTATCTATCGAATTTCATTTAACTAATTTATATTTTTTATTGAATTTAGAAAATTCAATGAAATTAGAGTTGAGCAGAAAGAGTATTAATTGATCTGCGAAATTCCTTGAAAATAATGGGATTCTATTCAATTAAATTAGCTATCTTGAATAACAAACATATATTTTTGGTTAAAGTAACAAATATATTATTTATCAATAACAATCTTATTGCTGTTATTATTACCTAGACACTTGTTCCAATTAAATTAGCTATCTTGAATAACAAACATATATTTTTGGTTAAAGTAACAAATATATTATTTATCAATAACAATCTTATTGCTGTTATTATTACCTAGACACTTGTTCCAATTATATAAGCACACTTGTTCCTTACAACTGATTTAATAAATAGTTTTATGTACTTCTAATAATCATTATTAGTTTCATGAACACATAAACACACTAAAAACTTTAGTTTAAATGCAAGGTTTATTTACTAGTAAATTTTTATTTATTTGGAAGAATTTCCAGTTAAGATATATAAATTGTTTTCAAATTCGGGATGGTTAAATATATCAAAGTATTATATATATATAATTAAGATCAAAAATGATTATATTCAAAATTTATCAATACATTTTCTTTTTAACATCACATTGAATTGATAGAATAATTAATAATAATAAGTTTTCAAATATTATTTGCATTAAAATTAATGTATATATTATTACATATAATACACAAACATAATATCCAGATGATAATTGACACGTATTTTTAATTTATAAGCATTTTTATTATACCCCTATTTTAAAATAATACAAATTAAATAAGAAAATTTATCACAGCTCTTAAAATATTTTAAAATTAGTTTTTTTTCATCAAATTTAGCAAAATTTGTTGCAGTATTTGTTTATGATAAACTTAAAAAATCGCTTTTTTATCAATAGACTTGTATATTATTTACCTAAACTTTTTTAATAATAAAAATTCAGAAATCTTTCCAGTTTCAATCTAAATACATTTTAGCCTCTTGACGTTGGTAAGAAAAACTAAATGATTTTATAAACTTTTCAAATAAATCAAATAATATAAGGCAAATTAATTTATCTTTAAATTATAACTAAACGTAAGAAAAAAATCAGCTTTTGATTTTTGATCATAGGAAAGCTGTAAACGTACATCCTGTATAGATATTGCGTGAAAAGCTTTTTACTCAAATAGAGAAAATAATTAATGAACATGATAATGATTTCCTAGGTTTTGCGGTAACAATTATACCAATCAGGACTAAAAATGTATCTCATAAGTGTTTTATAATAAATGTCATACAAAATAGTTTAATTTAGGAAGAAAAATTATATGTCTTCTCGATATTATTTATTTAATCCTGAGTTTAGAGTTTAGTTTAATAATTATTTAAATTTTTTTAAAGTCTTTTATTTTCTAATAACAACTAAGCTTTACACATCCCTTCAGCATTGTTTCATTCATTAACATTTTAACAGAAATCCTCTCATTAACAATTTTTCTATTTGATTAAAAATATTGTTAACTTAAATAAATTAAATGTATTTAAAAAATTCAAATGAATGTAATTTTAAGAATTATATTTAAAGATAATAGGAATGATATGTTATTAAATGAAAAATGCGTGTTATAAGATTCCAAACTTTATTGATAAATAATACTGTGAATTAAAGTTTACAAATTTTGAATGAATTGTGATTTAAAGTTTGGTTAATGATATGACTAGATTTATGAAGGTATACAGTATTTTTATATGATCCACTTAAATTTTTTACATGATGTTATTGGAAAAAATAATATGATATACCTTAAAAAAACATTAATTTGAGTCCATTAACATTAAAAATAAAAGTTATTATACCAAACAAGTAAAAATATCCTGTATAAAAATATATTTTTTTAAACATATTTTCAATTGACAGGTTCTTTAAATTAAGTGAGGTTATAAAAATTTTATAGGAACACAATGTAGGTATGGATTGTTGTGAAATCAAATATAAACTAAAATAAAATATCTATAGCATTTTGATTTTATTTTCTTAGGATTTTTATGAAAACATTTCTAATGGGAATATTTTTATTCCATTTATATTTTTTATAAAATCTAGCTTATATGTTTATCTAACAAAA
>JAPDSC010158907.1:91792-113040 GCA_026290005.1 Latrodectus geometricus
ATTATAGTAAATATCTGTGTTAGACACAAGTGAGTGAGTGATATTGTAAAGGTGTGACAAATATGTTGTCGTTATCTATGGTTTAAATCATTTTAAACTTACAACATAATGCAAGTATATTCTTATTGAAATTGAAAATCTTTTGAATATCCGTTTGACATGAAATATTAGCACACATTATTAAAATTATTCGATTTTAACTTGACCATTTTTACACTTTCCTTTCTTATGTCAAAGTTTCCCAATATTTTCTGAGTATATAAGTTACTTAATTCAGTATTTAAAATAATGTAAGTATTGTGTGTAATATGTGTCCACTAGAAGAACCTACAATTTTCCAATATTTAGAATGTTTATTCTATTCTCTACTCTATGCCATTTTTCATTTCATTCTGTTTATTAAATTGAATCAGTTTTAAATGTAAAGGTGGTTTATTCCATCTTGCATTTATTTCTGTCTATTATTTTGTACTATTGTTTGGTAGAAGTTATATACATATATATATATATATATATATATAAATATATATATATATATATACATTAAAATTTTTGGCAATTTTTTTAAAAAATCTACTAATCAAGATAAGTTAAAGAACGTATCAATTTATAAATTTAATATAATTTTATTTAATGTAATTATTTTTATACTTATTTATTTTAGGGAGCTAAAATTACTGAAGAATGCTGAAAATGAAAGAATACTAGATTAATTTTTTAAACCAGATTATTAATTATAGAAGAAATATTTTCCGCAAATTAAGAATACATCTTATCTTATTGTAAGATTGTTAATCCTGATTTCAATTTATGTCTATACACATATTTCAGTAATATATTATCACTACACAGTCATTAACAACATGATAAATTAGTAAAACATTTATTTCATGGTATTATTTAAATAAAATGAGTTTCATTAATTATATTTTTATATTTTGGTTAAAATTGCTCTTATTTATTTTAAGTTACTTTTTTATCTTAAGAACATTTTAAAAAATAAAACAATTTTACACAAAGAAAAGAATATAGGAAATCAAATATAATAAACTGACTACTTATCACTTTGAATGTTTCACTAATCTCTTCATTTATTACTCGTGAAATATGTTAAATTTTCGATGTACTGAACGAGATTCATGAAAAAAAAATGTTCTTTTCTTCTTATTGAATTACAAGATGAAGAACTATTTCTAGCTTTAACTAAAACCTATTAATTTTAAAGCAAAAAGTTCATTTCTTAAGAATTAGAATGAATTTTCAATTCCTTGAAATGTCAGTACCGTTAGATAATCATTTTAGATTCTTCAATTAATAATAATCTCTGGTTTAAGAAATGCTATTTCAATTTATATTATTTTATAGTTAAACTTGAATATTAGTATATAAATGTTTTGTAACATTAATCTTGAGTTTTCTCCTAAACAGATAAAAAAATTCTATTTTTAATAATTAAAATTTTTCGTTCCAGTATTAGTTTTTATTGATGAAAATGAAGATAAATTATGTCAAATCCATTTATTTTTCCGAAATGCCTGCACAAAAACGACCATTTTTCATTGACAAGCATTTAGTTTTAAAATTAGGTTTATAAATTTAAAGCTAATATCACATAAATTTGAATTTTTATTATCTTTTAGTTTAATTAATAGAATGCATTTGCAATGATTTTTATTACAAGTTTGAAAAAATAATATTTATTATAATTATTTCTTTATCATAAAAAATTTTAATATACAGAAATTTTAGCTTAAAGGAATATTATAAATAGTTTGAATAGAATATCATCCATTTTCACTTTTAAAAAAATGCACAGCAATTTTCATAGCATTTTCATTTTTTTTTTTTTGCATGTTTTCATAAAATATTTAGTATAATATTATTATTTAATTTTTAATCCTTTTGCTGAATATTATTTAATAATAATTAAATTGCACATTTACCACTATATATATTTAAACAAATTTATAAAACTAAATTTTTTATCAGATCGTACGGTTTCTGTGGAAATTCTTTTTTTACAGAAACTCTATTTTATAACAAAAATTGAACTTTTCTCATAATAATGTGTATGATGGTAATCATAACTTACCTATTTACCCTTTAATATTTAATTTTGATCTCACTGTAATGATATGATGTCTTCATGATTAGAGTGAAAGCAAAACATGTGTAGCCGACTCTGTAAAAGGAAAGACTGAGAGGCAGTTAAACACACTTAATAAAAAAAGTAAGTTCTTTCTTGAAATTCGGTTAGAAAAAATAACAAAGAGGGTTTCCTTTTTGGAAGATTACTAGGAAAATTCGAAGAAGGGAGTCGAGTGACCAGTGTAGATGCAGAGCCAGAATCAACTAGGGTCCCAATCACAAGCTTGTGAAGACTTCTAAACAGTAAATAGAGTTGTTATAAAAATTGTGGTTATGGTTACTCCATGAGAGTTATGGCAGAGGGCAGATAGTATCATCCTTCTAGTGACAAAAGCTTGAAACCAGCTAGAAGTACATTGTTCAATATCTGTGTACAAAGAAACGGAAAGCGTTGTGGTTTACTATGCACATAATTTTTCAAAAAAGATGCTTATTTGAATTTTGTCCTGATAACTGCATTAACTTAACCATAGGCACCACCTTTTAGTGTTGTGCAAAAAGCTTAAAAACTAGAAATCTCAATACAATCAATTAAATCATGTTTTTTACGAATAACAGCCATTTTAGCACCACAAAAGATTATCAGAATCAGTTAAGCACCTTCTTCCTTTCGCATAAATTTCACGCCTGTAGTATGTCGCCTTCTTGGTGTAGCAATTTTAATGGCCAGTAGTGTACTTTATTTTCAAAAAATATCTTGCTGACTGCAGAGCACAGAGAAATGTTAGTACCGAAGAAAAGTATAGAATTAAATATATTTCAATATTGTAATAAAACTTTTCTGCAGATATTTTCAAAGCATTTGCTTAAAAGAATAAATGTAATTGAGAATAAATTCTATTGGAACAAATATTAATCATGATATTATTAAATAGTGTACTTCATCTTGAAAGGGAATTGACATTATTTCAAAATAGACTTATTTATATAATATTGCTTTACATTTTAAAATTATTCAAATGAACGTAATGTTAAAATTAGGTAACAAATTATTTTTTAAATAAAACTAATTGAGTTTTAAATTTTAGTGAGGGAATCCATAGATAGTGAATCAAATTTGTGTATGTTTTCGAAAAGAATATTATTCTAATTTCTTATATATTTAATATATAAATTAAATTTGATTTTTGAAATTTATGTATTAAGAATAAGAGTTTTAGTTAATTTTTAAATAAATTGCATTTACTCTCATATTGTTGTGTGAAATATGTTTCCTTTATGTTAATCTAAATATACATATATGTTGACGAACTATATTTAGAAAAGACACAATAGAAGTACCAAAAGATGAAGACTTATTATTATATATTGTTCAACAAACACTTTAATTTAAATATTACAGAAACTAAATGGTTCTGTAATCAATGCACATTAAAAAAACATTATTGCGAAGCACAGTTGATAATTTTCTTAAACTTTAATGACTTAATCTTTAATTTTAATTCTAAAGCACATAATACAGCTTTAAAATTTAAACTATAATATTTATCTTATTTTTGTGTTACTGCACAGGGATGATTCCTCTGAAAATGAAATTAATGATTAAAGTGTGGGCAAAATTCTCTTATGCACATCTTAGCTACTTTTATTTTTATTTAGAATTATTTTATCACTTCAGCTAATTTAAACGAATACATGAAATATATTAATAATTTTGCTTCAATTTTTTTTAAAAAAATACGAAAACTAACTTTGAATGCTTATTAAAATATTTAAAATATTTTGTTTGGTAAAATTTATAGAAAAGCTAATTTATAATCTGCTCCTTTGCGAATTCTTAGTGGAAGCTTAGTGAGCAGGAAACTAAAGCTGTGCTGTTTAGTTATAGAGTCCACGTTTTATCCAAACGACAGTAAGTGACTTACAATTTGTCACTGAAGAGGCTATGAACGTGTCAAAACAGAAAATGTGCTGAGGCAGCTGGAAGTCTCACTGGGTCTCGTATGAGTCATGGAGAAGCTTCCGGCAGATTTTGTGACAAATGACTAAATAAGTTTCATTCTTCGATGGTTCCTGTACGTCTATTCATTCAAACAGATTACATCAGATTACAGTTTATTCAACAATCACATCAATTTACCATTGTTTACAATTTAAATTATTTACGAATATTATTTTATATATAATGAATAGGTACTATATTCTGGTTTTTCAAAATATTTTAAATTTTTTTTATTTATTTCAAACAATCCGAATCATTTTGATTTAAAAATAATTAAGTTAATTGCATCATACACAATTTGAAATAAATAAGTTAAAACAACATTTTGGTAATACTTTATTCAATTTTGACAATACAGTAAATTTAAATGCACTTTTAACACTGATCAAAAAATTTATTTCCAGTGTATCTGCCTTATGATTTGAATTTCAGTCTCAATTGTTGATTTTAATTTCTTGCACTGAAGGAAAAGTGATTAATATTACCTTTGTATGAAGTAAAAGTATTTTTAAATGATCATCACACAATATTCTAATGACACATAAATTAAATAGTAGATATGTCGTTGTTATCTTTGTAAGTTTTAAATTTAATTTCGTTTTTGAATATGTTTTAAACTTTCCCAAGTGACAGAAAAATTTGAAATCTAGGAACATATTTATTGAATATTCATCTTCAAATTATTGAGAATTTGCAATATTTCAATCCTTTTTTACACTGTTTAAATTAATTTTATGAATCATAAATATTCTCAGTTTCACTATAATGCTATAGACATAATATATATTTAAGATTGATTATTATATTTAAATTATTGTATCATAGACTCTGTTTAAATGTTTTATGCCAATTCAAATTATTACCAATTTATATTCATGAAATTATTATTATAATAGGAATTATTGATTTATCTGCATTAAAAAAATTTAATTAATTTTATAATTCATCTAACAGATAAAAAATTCAATATAACAAAATATTGAATTTTTGTTAAAAAAGGAATTAAAACGGGTTAAGCGGAATTAATAAATTAATTAAAAATATTTATTTAATGAGTTTATTCTGTAATAACTTAAAAGAAAGTAATTGTAAAACCTTTGGATAAATATGAAAACTTTTTCCCGACTAATTGAATTTATAACTGTGCATAGAAGATACTTATCATGCAAAATAAAAAAATATATTGAAGTTAAAAATTAAATTTCAACGATATGCATAAATATTAAGTTTTACAAAATTTTACTTTAAATAAATATTTGTCAAAAATAAAAATACATATAGTTTATAAAGTTTTCATTATTTTACCTTATATTTGGAAAGTTCTATAGGATAAAAGGAAATAGAAATTTATTTTAAAAACATTAACTTTGAAAAAGTCCTTTTGCAAAACTTTTAAATTATTAATTTTTATTAATCAAGTAGATTACTGGTAAAGAAACACAAATTTGTTCATAATGACATATTTTCATGTTTACTTTTTTATAATTGGAAAATAGCATAAAAAAATAACAAACTTATCTTTGATTACTCTAAACTATAGCTCGCGTCATGTAAAAATCAAACTGTGTATTGTAAAAATTCCATAGTTAAGATAAGTTAATGTTGCTGAAATTCTAATATTAAAATTATCTGCTGCACCAAAAATGATCCTTTTTTAATAATTCGTCTTCAACCTATGACCAAAATTACTAAGCTTACTAAGTTGAAATATAATTTTTTTCTGACTTCATTAAATGATTAGAGAATTGATTAATCTCTAACACGTGCTCATGTAAACTCTTAAATAATAACAAAAAATATTGAAAATTATGAGAGGAAACTTATTAAAAGATTTTATATGTTAGTAGTGCAGCTATATAAATAATTTAGAAAAAAATCATTAGTCACCTAATCTCTGAAAAGCGGACAACCATTCTATTCTTATTTCAAATCATCATCTTCTCATATTCTTTCATCAAAAGTCTATTTTAAACCAAAAAATTTCAGAACTGGTATATTTATTTTTGTATATTTGATGTATATATTTGATTTCTAAATTATATTTAAACTTTTAAAAAATTGAGCTCAATAATTTATGGAAAAAGTTTCGTTATTTATGAAAGTATTTTCATACATTTTATTAAAGCCCATATTCACATATATAAAATGAAACATAAAATTGAAAATAATACTGTATTTCCGGCAGTTTTGAAACTATAATGACTTCTATGCATTTTTCGTTGCAAAATTATTATATTGTCATTTAATAATTCATTTTGTTTTGTAAAATATGAATTGAAGATTGTGTATTGGCATTATATTACTATACTATATAGCAATATAGTTTTTATAAATAATTCAATACATGTATTTATTTTCAACACTCTAGTAAAGTTAGCATGAAGACTATCAAATACTCGTATTTACGTATGTCATAGTAAAAAGATTAAGCTCACTCATTTTACTCTTGAGAATGAGTGTATCTCAGTTACTACGTTACATATTAACATTCTAATAGAAATATTTATTTAATTTTAATATATATAAGCAACTTATCTACATTAAAAAAATAATGTTTCTATTAGAACGTTAATCTTACAATAAATTTTCATAGATTTGTAAGTGAAAGCATTGCATAATATTATTCAATCTGTTTGCCTAGAAAACATATACGTTTCTTTTCTTTTTGCGCTAGAAATCATTTTCCGTAATTTATGTAAAAAAATAATAAATCAGTATTATTCTAATCTTTAGTTCTATGATAATATAATTTAAACTTTCTTTGACTGGTTCGTTATACTCTGTATATAAAATATTACATTTTCAAAGCCATCCCAGACTGAATTGATTCTGAATAATTAACTCAATAACTGACTGAATAACTGAGATTCTTGAATTGTTCATTCTATATGGGCAATATATATAATATCTAATTATTTAATTCCTGAACACCTTTTGATGAAACAGTAATACTATTTTTAAGTAAGTGAAGAAAAAAAGAGAGTCGCACACATAAATCTACAAATTATATTTAATAATCTTAATTAACAGTGCTATTGAATGTATTGTTGTGAAAAAGAACGACACAAATAAAATTAATTTTATAATAGCATACTGTCAAACTGAGTGTGTGACATTTATAATAAACTCTTGAAATGTTATATAACGCTTTAACTATGTTTAAATCTAAAATGAAATTTGTAAAATGTTTGAAAAATTAATTAAAATTCTTTGAATGTCTACTCATTCCCATATGGTGATGCATAACATAATGAAGGCAGAATTTCAAGTAATTATACACTCTAATATGAAATATTTTATGAAAGTGTAAAAAGAGGATGACAATAAGACTGAAGTTTATAATTCATAATGATTATTGCTTTTTAATTTAAGCAAAATATAGCCTGTTTTACAGAATTATGTAAATATGGTAAACATATAAAAACATTGAATGCAAAGAAAACTTATATTTAATTATATTTTAAGCAAATGGGACACAATTTAAATTATAAACAGATTTTTTGTTATTTAAATAACGATTTTTGATTATTTGATTTATGATTATTTACTATTATATTGAATTGTGATTTTTCATTATAACTAACTTTAATTAAACTTGCCTTATCAATGTGTACGATAAATTAAGTGAATAGCAAGTGAAGACTAATTAGATAAACCATGAAAACTAAGTTTGCACTTCAATTTATATAAAACAGAATTAAATATTTTTTCCATAAAAATCCTATTTCTTTATATCATTACATTGATATATTTTAAGATAATATGAATGTTTCACAAAATATTATCACACACACACACACACATTCTATGTATCATAAGACATATCCTTTATTACTGTAGGACATCTGCCTGATTATCCCTAAGGACGTAAGTACATATTAATTAACACATATCCGTATAAATCCGAATGTTCTGCAGTCCTATTCCTTAAATATACATAAATTTCATTAAACATAATTTTATAGATAATTTGTCTTGTAATTAATTTAATTTGATCGAAAATATTAAATTTATTCTCAAAATGATAAATGTTTGAGTAAAATTAAAAGAAAAATTCTTGTATCACTTTCGTTTGATATAAACTTTAAAATTTTGATAGATGCTACTTTAAGTTTCTACTTTATGATAAGTATTTGCTATTCTCTTACTTTAGTTTCTTAAAATATTAATATAAATCATTGAAGAAAAGTTCAATTAGAAAAATGATTTTTATAAATCAATTTCAAATAATTGTTTGCTCATTGTCATATATTATATATTCAATTTTAAAGGGTTCGTGTATTTTATTAAGTTTAATTTAAATTAAATTAAATATGTTTAAATTCAATTATTAAAAACTATGTTACTAATTTTATAAGACATGATTTATACGATTCAATTAATTGACTGCAATCCCTTTTGATAAAAATATGTTTAATACGAAGTTTAACTACAATATTCTATAAGAAAAGGATATAACTGTTTAATTTTAAATTGAACTTTAGGAAAAATATCAGAGACCAATGTTAAAGAAGAAAATTGAAAAATGCGTCGAGAGGGAATTAACTAAGCATTTTGCTTAACTAAACTAAACATTTGCAAAGCTTTCTTTATTATTAATAGTATACATTAGGATTTGTCAAGTATGAAAGTTTTTTCAATATAACTGTGAAATTTATATTAAATTTATAATAAATTTTTAATATTAATGTTATTCCAAATAAATTTGAATCTCCTCAAATGATGTGAATATTAAAATTTAATTAACGCTTGCCATATAACTTTTGAAAAAAAATTGAGAATTATTATCAGATTATCATTATTAATTAGATATTCTAAAATATTCTGAATGAACTTATTCCTATGTATTTCATATTTAACTGCTTAATTATCCTCATAGAAGTATATATATAATTCATAAGTACATATGCCCAATCACGTAGAGCAGTATTTTTTGGATATTTTTTAGATCTTTTACTTTAAGCAGAGCAGTATTTTAAGATAATTTTTGGAAGTACTTTTGGTAATACTGATACAAATACTGGCAAGCATTTATTAGTTATGACAAACTGCATTTAATATTCTTTAAAAAAATTATATAAAATTAAGATATTGCTTCAAAAAATAACTCCGCTTGAGTTTACATGAAAACAAAAACATTAGCTGATAATTAAAACTGATAAATACAATTTTAAATAAAAATATTCTATTTTGATATAAAATTATTTTTCTAGTTTGAGATAAATAGTTCTTATATAAGGTAGACATATTTTTATAAGATAAAATGTATTTTCTTTCGTCATTTATAAGAAAAAGTTTCTCTATTTCAAATTCTGAGAGATAATCTTTTTTTTTATCAGAAACGTTTTGCGTCAGCAGTATAAAAGCAAAAGATGAAAGATGTTTAGAGTGATAAACTGCTGTTTCCTTCAGCCAAATTTTATTTCATTTGCTGACCTAAAAGAAACCATCGGAGCTACAAATGGATGCTGAAAATGGCTTTGGTGATCAAATTATAGTTGTTTTTTATATAAACATTTCTTCTTCACTGCTCACGTTAAATGGCCGAGAAATGTCCTTTTAACTTAATAAACAGAAAAAAATTACACACACAGATATATATATATATATATATATATATATATATATATATATATATATATATATATAGAGAGAGAGAGAGAGTGTTCTACACTGTCCTATAAATATTAAAGGGCTGTGTACATGTTATTCAATATTATAATATCAGCAATTACAGCTAAGACTTAAATTAAAGGTCAACAATAAGTAAAGCCTAAACGACTATAAGAAATTATACTTTGAATGTGAGGGAGTGATTATTAGACTCAGTAAATTATCAGACAAAGATAGATTACTTTTGCTTAAATTCCTACTTTCACAACATTTTTAAAAAAAGTGAAGTACTATATACAAAGACTTTCATTTAAAACAAGTTAGTTTATTTCTGGGTATTGTCATCAATGAAAAATTAAGAAAATAATTAAAATAATCACATATAATTATATCACTTGCTTATTAAAATAATTTGTTATAAAAAATTATGCTTTTAAATTTGAAACTTCGAAATACCATATATATACAGGAGCGGAGCAGTACAAACAATATTTCGTCAAAATTGAACTAGCCCAATGAAAGAAAAAATTAGGAGATATTTTTAATTTTAAAAAATGAATAAAATCATAAAAGAAATATAGACAATTTATTGCAAATATCTAAATACAAATTCAATTGTCTACACTGATATATAGAATAAGTTCAACAATGTTTATACTTGCATGTTCAGAACTTTTTGTATTATATTGTAAGGTCCATTTAAGACCAATTTTAGTAGAGAATTAGAAATAATTAAATCAGCAGCAAGAAAATTACTATTAGAACTATTTACAATAACACTGTTATTTTTTCCGACCCTATTTCAGAAAATTAAGTGATTTTTGTACACACAATGCTGCGTAAATAAAAAATTTTTGAAAACTCTTTATTTTCTAACTTGTGAAAGGAACGATTAGCTTACGATATATTTTTTACCTTACGTTGAAATAAGTGCAAAAAAGAAGCTAATAAATAAGTAAAATCAGTGAAATTTTGAAATTAATAAACAGTAAAGTACCCTTCGCAATTATAATATAAGCGAATAGAATAAAATAACTGAAAAAAGACATATTAAAATATGCATCACAGCATCAAAATTTTATTTACAAAAGAACATATTATCTTCTTAGACTTAAGCACGGACGTGGCTTATGTCTAACGAGACTTGTTGTCTTAAGATAGACATGTGCTCTTCGTATAACCAGAATTTAGAAATGTGTGTGAATAGAGGTAATTTAAAAAGAACCTACTTGTTAAAGGTAGAAAATATATACGGTTGATATTAAAACTACAAAAGAAATGATGCAGTTGATATCTAATTTCTTTTAAACACAATAATTTCATAATTTTTGTATAATAAACACAATTAATAATATGTACTGTTTGTACAATACATTAATTATGTATTTATTTTTAGTTTTCAGACACATTTATACTTTTTATATGTGTTTGTGATTATAATATATAATCAAGTGATTTTTCATTAAAAGTACCGAAATCTTTTATTCTGAGAAAAGTAAAGGTTCACCTTTATATATTTTAAAATAACTCTTATCTCCTGCACTCAAAATTCAAAAATCAATTACAAGTTAAAGATATTCTTCCAAAAAATGTTCAGAACACAAAAAGATTTTCTGTGTGAAATTAAATTATTTCACTTAGTACAATTGAACTTTAATTGCTGCCGGTAAAGCAATAATTAATTTAGTGAAAGTTAAAAATACATCCTGGGATTAAATTACGATATTTCTTTTTGTATAAGTATCCCGTTTCCGTCCTATAAAAAGAAACAGAAGCCTTTTGTCACCAAACTTAATAAATAAAAGTTAAAAGTTGTATTTCTTTAAACATAGTTTTATAATGGAGCACTAACTTTATTGAATATATTATTGACAATTATTCATATTAAGAATTTTTAGAAATTGCAAAGAAATTAGCTTTGAAAAGAATATTTAATCAATTACATAAAACAATTTTTAAAGCAAACCTAGATTCTGCTAAAAGCTTTTTGTATAAAATAATTTTAGTAACGATGTCTTTAGTGCCTAGCATTTTCAATATAATAACAAAATATAAACAGTGAAATTCTTGACAATCAGTTAAGAATTTTATTTGATTTAACAATTAAATTTGTTTTAAAAAAATAGGGATATTTATTGTATTTCTTGCGCTTTCTTCGGTGTTACCACATGTTTAGACAGATGATGGAGATGTTAACAGAGATTTCAAGTAAATAACTTGAAGCCTCTGTTTACAAATGTTAAGCCGTAAAAATATAGCAATTTGGTGAAAAATAACTTAAAAGTAACGTAAATTTTAATTAAACTTTATAAATGTTTGAGAAAAATAATTAAGTTGTTTTTTTTTAATTTAGCCAATATAAAATCAAATCATTCAAAAACATATGTAACATTTTGATTTTTTTTTCAAATTAATGTAATTTTTTTTATATTTTATTTAACATATTCTGAATCTGTAAATGTTTTATCACGGTAACCAGGATTCTTTTCAAATTATAATACTTATGAAGCATATTGGTCATTATCTTACCTATGAAATAGAAGTTCAAATGAATATTACATTAAATTAATTATATGATTTTAAATGAAAATGCTTAAATGTTCCCAAATTTCTTTTTCTTTGAACACTTTTACATTATGCTTCCAGAATTTTATTATTTGCTGACTCAAATACAGAAAACATGTTAATACTTTTCTGTAATTTGCAAACAATCCCTATTCTACTAAATTAATTTTCAGATTACAAATCACAATGCATTTATTTAGTTATTACAATTGGTGTATATTTAAAAACTTTACTCAGCTCATGATTAAATTAGAAATTTATTGCAAAATATAAAAAAAATAATAATTAGTATTAATTTATTAATCTTATTTCTTTATAGCCCATGAAAGATTAGAAAATTTTAAATGATATTTTTTGAATACAGATATTTTCATAAGAAATGCTCCATGCTATTAAATATCTTTTTAATTTTATAACAGGTATACAATAGTTAATTTTTTCTTCCACAAATTAAATCTGTTTATTTCATTCAAAAGAACAAAAATATAAAATTATAGCACTGTTTATTTATTTGAAAAAATTGAATTGTCAGATTTCATGTACAATGGGTTGGTACAAAATGTTTACAAATTGGTGAAATATAATTTCAACACTATCACCGTAAATGATTAGTTCAAAACGCATTCAACTTCAAAACGTACTTCAAAATACCACAACAATCCTTCAAAATCTGAAGGATTATTTTTTCTAGTTTAAAATTGACAAATACAACTTAAGAAACCTATGATTCTATGCTAGAAATATTTAATGCTATTTTTGTGTAAATGCTCCAAATTTAAAAATTATGGTGTAAATATTGTCCCTAACTTAAAAAACTAAACTATTAAACTCATATTTCAATAAATTTTTTCTTGTATGCCAAAAATGCTACAACTAAAGGGAAATATAAATGAAATTACACGATTAATAACATTTGTGCGAATTATAAAATGTATTGCTAATGGGCAGTTTTTTTTAAATAAAACTTAAACTCTTAAGAATGAGATATAAACTTGAGAATGAGATTAAAAACAATAAGATTTTTTTTCTTTAATGACAAAAAATATTCGTCTCTATTATAAAATTTGAAATATTCCTCACATATTTTTTTGAAAATTGTGTTTCAAACATCGTTCCATTAAGTTGCTGATTGTTTTCATTTTATGTTGTGAATTAATGGTTTCATAAAATGTATTAGAAAAATAATAGTAAGGATTATTCTAGTGTGATGATAATTATAATTTTAAATAAAATCTCTTTACATCTTGAATTTGCCAGAAACAGCAAAAGATATTGTGAATCTTAGGTTTAAATAGTTTCACGAGAATTTCCTCGGTGTATTTCTTCTGCACTAGGGTTTGGAGTGATTTGGATTTTGCATTTTTCATCTTAAATTTAAAGCTGTTTTCTTTCGCAACATAGTGGAAAAATTCTCCTAGAGATTTTAAACAAGCATTTCATATAAACATAGAAAATTAGATAAAATGCAAATAATACCAGAAATAAAACAAATATGTATCAAACAACAAAGTAGATACAATACCCACTGCAGTAACTTTTAAAAGGAGACTCTGTATTAAAAATAATGTATTAAAATTTGCACTTATAAATCATTTCACATTCCTTTACACCTTACATAACAAGTGAAAAACTTTTTTGGAAAGCATTCCTTTTTTACAAACAAATAATATTGAGCAGATACAGGTGAATCATACTTTGAAATTAATATTTAAGAACTTCGTTTTTTGAAGTAGTTTTTAACGGTTGGCATTTACTTTTATATAGTATTATAGTTAAAATTACTATTTTCAGATTTATATTTTAACTATTTCCGCATATAATATTTAGTTTCATATGGAAATGTTTTATTGTTACATATTTTATTAGGACAAAATATTTAATTCAGATTAGAATATATTCTCTTTATTATGGGAAAATATTTGTAAACACATTTTTCCAAAATTGACTTAAATACATGAGCCCTTGAATAAAAATATTCAAATCTATTTCACTTATTTTAAATGAAATTCGAAGCCCTGTTTGAAATGTGATTCAATATATTTTTTTATTCATCATAAAATTTCTGATCTCAGAAAAAAACATGCAATAAGTAAAAAATAAAATTGTGAAATCTTGACAAGAAAATTCAATGTTTGCAGATTTAATATTTAAATCCATCTTTTTCAATATGATTCAGTTATGAAAATCGTGATTTTTTGATGAAAATACACAAATTATATCGCATAATTTTTAAATTTCAAAGCTTCATTTCATGATGAATTTGTAATGATATGTGGTTAAACACACAGAATGGATATAAAATTTTCTCTGTATGCTTGGATTTTGCCGTGTTATCAAATTCTTTATGTAAAAATGAAACATTTATTAAATGTTGTTATATATGGCACTTAGCGACACAAAGCCAACCCGTAAGGGACTGGGGGAATGAAGTGAGACAGAACTCTTTCTGTTTTTGAATAGAGTACCCCCAAGGGGGTGGAAATATTTTTTCTCCATAGATGGCAGCACCATCTGGATCTTCCAATTCAGAGTTAGAAGCCAGAGAAGACCCTAAGCCTAGCTCCTAACACATCCAGGGGTATTAATTTGGAATGGGAACATGAATGAGACTGCGACCATTACACATTTATTGTGCCTCAGTCGCCATTAGTGAGCACGACGAAACTTCGGTTAAGCCGAAATTTGAACTCACCACCTTCCAATAGGGATAACAACGCTCTAATCAACCAGGCCACCATGGCACATTCATTAGTAAGCAAGTTAAGGTATGTACTTATAAATGAAATGTAAATTAATGTTTGCGTATTTGTGTGTTTCACCCTTCTTTTTATGTTTATTAGAAGATTTCTAATGAAATTTCAACTTGGCTATGAATATAAGATTCAAATAAAAAAAATTAAACTAATATATTAAATTTGTAAGATGATATTGCAGTGAAAGTAAGCTTTTAAACTTATTATTTGTTTATTTTTAAATATCAGAGAATATTTTAAAACATCCTTGATAAACTCATTACTTCCACTACTTTGAAGGATAAAATAATAATATTGCATTTTGAAATGAATTCTTAAGGTTTCCATGCTACCTTAATTATAAAAAGCTATTGTTGCAATACCGAATCAATTTTTGTGTTTAATTTATAGGAGACGAAAAAGAAGATTTATTTATTTTATAGAGCAAATTAATTAAGTTGATGACATGAATAAAAAAATGCGACATAACTATTTCTTGATGATATTTCAAATAAATTTGGAAAGTTGAAAGATTTTCTCACAGCAAGTAAGCACTAGTGATAACGCATGAAAATGTTTTTTAAGTGGATATTTTAAAGTTTTTAATAACTTCATGTTAGTGTTTTTTAAATCAATTATTAATTTACAGAGACAAATTTCACTAACCCAAGAGTAATACAATATAACAATTGACAAAAAAAAACAGAGAACACGAGAAAATCTAGATTAAAAATAAAATTTAAACTATTGCAATGTGCGACAGAAATTTATAACGATCTGTCTATTTAAAGATTTATTTATAAATTAAAGTCTAAGAATCACATGTATCTCTCTAAGAAACTGAGTTTAATGTCAAATTAAGTAGCACAGCATTTATGTTAAACTATTAATTTATATTTCATTATTTATGAATAATGATTTAAAATATATCGTTTAACATAAGGTAATTTGATATTAAATAAAATACCATGCTATTCATAATGTTCATTTATCCTTGTTATTTATTATTACAAACAGAAATCTTTTTGAGAATAATATCCCATAAAATTTTACTTACTTCAGCAACAAATAATACAAATATTTTATATTTGGTCCTCTATGTTGAATAATTATTTACAAATTATTTTCCTAATTTTCTTTTTATTTTAGTAATTGCTTCGAGCAACTAACGAGCATTTAATGTTTCCACATGAATGTTGATTACTCTAATTCTTTCGCATTTGGAAGTTGTTCAAAAACAGAATGAAAGATTAATGGATACAACAACAGAGAAATTATGAAACCGATTGCGATTTTATTTTTCCAACTGATACTTTCCACTCCCTCCTCAAATTACTATTTTCTAAACAGCTGTTTTAACAGAAGAAAAGCATTTGTTTTTTACAATGTTAGTATTAATATCTTTACTTAAAAATCCAAAAAATATTATATTCATATTATTTAATTAGCATTACATCTGTAATAGTGTTCAATATGACACAGGCTTTAAATTCAAAAATATTAATTTCAAATGTCTTTTGTAAACTATAAAAAATATTACAAAAGATCAATATTTAAATATTAATAATAAAAATAAAATAATATACAAGCAGTTCGTAAAAAATTTAGTTAAGAGTAATTCATGTGTTCATTTTATGAAATTTGTTTTAAACTTGTTTGGTACATATTCGTCGTAATTTGATGATTATTCACATTATGTTATTCACTTTTTTTAATTTCTATATAATTATTGTTTTTATTGTGTATGTATTATTATTTTTCCTTTAATTTTTAAATTGTATTATCTATATTTATGCTTTAACCTCGTACATCTTTAATGCATATAAATCTAGATCAATGATGCATTAAAATGAAAATTATTTGAAAAAAAATAATGAGATGAATGTAGTAAACACAGAAATCCTTATATGATTAGGAATGGGTAATTATGAAATAATGATAAAGTATATTTGATGAAATTCGCTATCTACTCAGGAAAATTTGAATTAACATTCAACAGTGAATTTGAAATAGTTTATCTGAAAATGTGCTAATATGCATATTTCAAATTCTAACTATTGCGTTAAGAATAATTTATGGAATATTTTATTGCTTGTTGATTCAAAAATAGTGGTAATATAACTTGGGTTTTCCATATGAAAATGTGAGTTTAAATAAAAGCTAATGAAACTGATAAGCATTTTAATTCTTTATTCTAAAGATAATTCATGAAATAAACTAATTATAAATTAAACAAATAATAAATTAAAATTATTATTTCTAAATAAAGTAAAATAAATTAAAAGTATAAAATATAAATTAAAGTATTATTTAATAAAATTTTGAAAATTGGCAAGTTATTATTCAGCATTTTACAAAAACTTATAAAATGGTAACACATTTTAAACTTAACATTTTTAAATTTACTTGAAACAATGTTCAATAAAAATATCTTTTGATAACTTACAATTTATCCGTGTTTTTATGCTTAGAAAAAAAGTTATTTTACTAAAAATTCTATAAAAATTTTATTAAAAATTACGGGCAAAATATTTATTCACTTGTAACTTTTTTCTAAAATTATTTAATGTGAAGTATATGAAGACACTATATTTAAACAAATTTTATATGTAAATCTAACACAATCTCTTATAGTATACAAGATGTTTATTTTTATATTTATTCTTTTTTATACTTACAATATTTCCTCAATAAAATTGAAAAATAAATATTTATTTTTGTATTTTAAATTTTTTTCTGATTTGCAGGTTTTATTTATTATATAATTTAGTAAGCGTTTTGGGCTGAGAAATGAAATAAATATAAGTCTTTGTACAGAACCTTCACCTAACGAAAGAACATATTTAGAAAACTGATATTTCCAAATTTCAGAAAAAATCACTACCATTGATTAAATCTTTTGACTGCTTTAAGAATATTATGCCCCTCAACATACGCCAAATGTTTCAAAAACAAGAGCACTGAACATACTCCACAGTGCCAGATGTTGAAGTTTTCTACAAAATTCACTCGTTGGACCAGAAACAACTTGAATAGTTGTTTTCAAACTTCCTAAAGTACTAATCCAAAAATGTGCTTTATCGGAAAATGTGACGGTGTCCTTTACTTTTATTTCTTTTATTCGAATATGGGAATCCTAAATAAAACGATTTTAAATAAAAAATAAAATGCTTTCCCCTTTGAAACATTTTTATAAGAAAAATAGCTTATTGGTTATGAAATTATGTGTTTCAAGAAAGTTGTATAAAATGAAATGGCAGCATTATTTTTCTGAGTGTCCTACGTTAGCACTCAAATGGGAAAATAGATATGCCTCTAGAACTGGGTTTGTCCTTTAATGGATGATTTACTTTATATATTTATATATACTTTTAAATGAGAAGTATCACAAAATTTATGCGTGTTTCATTTTGATGGTAGGTTTCCGTAAACATTAAAAAAGTGAACAGTTTGTTTTATTACAATAAAAAAAAGTCGTAAACATTTTTACTAAAAATGATAAATACTTATTTGAATTATTTTTCTTGCTCTTTCAATATTTAAAGATTTTACATATTTATAATAGAATATAATATTTTTTATTCAGTAATGTATATAATATTTATTTCAATAATATATAATACTTATTTAAATTCTTCAAAGAAAAATATAGAAAAATTCCGACAAAATTTTATATATATTTAAAATATATAATAGTTATCAATTAAGTTAATTTTAGCTTGATGATTTGTTGTTATTTTTTCATGTTAGTTTAATTAACAGTGATGCGTTTTAAAATTAATTCTAAATAATAAAAATATTAAATTAATAATACTTCATAAGTCCAAATATGATTAAATGAATTTATTATCGACTTTTTAATTTTCAGTTTCATCAAAAAATCGGTTATGTGAAAAGCCGATATTGTAAGAATAAAGAAGTTTAGTGTAAAAATTAAATTAGATATAAAAATTAACCGAAAAAATGAGGAAACATGATTTCAAATTCATTCAGCTAGCGTCTTGTTACTAAAAGTATAGCACTGCTTATTACTCTATATTTTTAGTAAAGAAATTAAGTTTAATTTGCATATAAGGAATTTTCTGTCATTTGATAATTAATAGTGATTACTAAATAATGCTTAATTGTACAAATGATATATTGGTACTTAAAAATTTAGTTCATTTCTTAGCATTAAAATTTTATAATATTTAGATTTCTTTTCGAGATGATGTAATTGATCAAAAGCTATATTTTTTGATAATTTACAAATACTTAAATTGAGGTGAATAAATGAGGGAATTACATATTTTAAATTTATTTACAGTTTGGATAGTAGTTTAACTAATATGGATAACAAAATTACAAGTTTTTATATAATGGACTATGAAGAACATTAAACACATTTTAAAAGGCAAAAGATTTCTGAGTTTCTTAAGATTGAGTAAAGTTTTAGTAAATTTCCTATTTAACAAATAAAATACCTTATCGATACTTAATAATGTTTAAGTATATTAAAAAATCGATTTTTAATTCTTAAACTATGAGAAGACTTTATCTAACAATTAAAAATAAATGTTTTAAGAAAATATCCAATAGCATAGAAATTTTTGATAATTAAAGAAACATTTTCTTTATATATTAAGAGATATTTAAAGAAATAAATATATATTTTTCTATACATTTTTTTAAAAACTATTACATTAATATTTGTGAATCATTTTAAATATATCATTATTTTTATTTTTCGAAACTATTTGCCTGATAAGAAAATGGAATTTAATAAAATAATAAGAAAATATATTTCCAAGATTTTTCGTCATTTAAATGTTGTTTTCATACATCATTCACATATTTTTGCATTCATTAAAATTAAAAATATGTAATGACTTATAAAAGTTAATTACTCTAAACTTTTTGAAATAAACACAGAATACATTTTAATTTTAAAATTAGTTCAATAATTATTAGAAGCATATAAATACATTTATTATACAACATGAAGTAAATATATACATGAAAAATTAAAAATTGTTTTTTTTATAAAATTTCCACATTAAAATTAATCAAATGCATCAGAAAATTGTAGATTAGCAATTAAAATAAATTTAACATCAAATGATTGATAGAAAATTTCCAAAAACAATTATTTTTTTAGAGTAGTTTCAAAATAATTTTCATGGGCGTAAACAATATTTGCTTAAATCAAACAAAATTTGAAATATTGGAAATTAATTAAAAATGTTTGCAGCTTTGTGTAATTTTCATTACTTACAGACTATTTGTAATGAGTCCATAAAATCCTATTAAAAATAATGAATATTTCCTGCATTAAAACTAATATTTTATTATACAAAATGCATGAAAAATGTAAATTGTTACATAAAAATTAATTTTCTAGTTTTGGTATTGATTAACATAAACATATATGTGTGATGATACCCATTTACATTCTTTACAGTTTAAAAATCAAAATTTTAATTAAAACGTTGTTTTCTTTTTTCTGCCAAATTAGTAACTGTTAAATTTAAAATTCATTTTATTTCTATAAATAAGAATTATATTACAAAATATTTTTTATCTTATAAATCATATACATCACCATATTTTTTTAAAGTACAATTTCATATTACTTTAAACAAACAATTTTCATTGTAAAATCACTTTCAAACAAAATCCTTTTTTACAGAAAATTCAAGTTTGATTTCCCAAAGGCTTAAAGGAAGTTAACCGTAATTCTTAAAGCTAAAAGAAAATCATTCTTAGATTCCTTAAAAAGACGTATTTTAATCATAGTTTAATTCTAAAACCAACATTAACAGCTATGCTTTATAATACTCTTTTATTTATTTATTTATTTATTTTTGAATATATTTTATGGATTACCACAAACCAAAATAAAAAAAATAGTAAATATAGAAGTTATTTTTATATTCTTTACTAATTTCGTACTTTGATTTCTTAAATACGTGTATAAATATTTTCGGAACTATTAACATTTAGTTATATTTATTTAGTGTTTGAATACTGAGCTTTTGAACTCATTAAGTTTATGAATATTACTTTACATATAACGTTAATTATAATTCGCAGAAATATTTGGTTTCATAATAATTTTTGTTAGAATCTATGATGCTTGCGAAGAAAAAAAATATTAAACTTCATTCTTCCACTTTTCTAATAATTCAATTTTCAGTTTTTCTAATATTTATGTTAATACATTGATTTATTTCTCTATGTGAATATTTTTCTCAATATCTGTTAGTTTT
>JAPDSC010158912.1:0-10481 GCA_026290005.1 Latrodectus geometricus
ATATATAATATGTTTATTTGCATCAACTATTCTATCGTAAGCAATTATTCCTTTAACTAATTTCCAAAGCCCAATTCTGCAATGAAATGTCGCCAAAAGTTACTGGAAAGAAGCTTACAACTTAATGAGTAGTGACAATATTCGAACCAACATCAACAAATCCGTACACTAAAGCGTCTTTCCCAAATGCTCGAGGGGCTCATTTGTGGCTTAAACTGTCTTCTTTTTAACCGTAATGAGGGACCACGAAGTAAAGTTGTTTCTTAATTCATGCTGTGTTAAATTTATTCCGAAGTTTTTGATTTTCAACCAAAGAGCTAAGGAAGAGGTATATTTTTTGTCTTCTACTCTTACTTAAATCGAAGACTTGCTGTTTATTATTTAATGAGATTACGTTAACTTCCTGTGCCAGATCTTGATTCGAAAAATGTTAAGGGATTTCATGAGATTAATTATTTTGAAAAGAATCGAGTAATATATTTTATAAAGTTAATAGCTTGCAAGAAGAAATTAATTATTTTATTATAATACAATTAACAATTATATTCAATATTTGTAATTGATTATACTTAGCAGTTTTTAATAAGTATTATGTAAAAGCTATCTAATCGTTTAATGCAAACTGTAAATAAGATATTAAAGTTTAAAACTTTCGCAGAATAAAATTTCTGGCATTTATCCGAAAATAAAATTAAAAACAAAGTTCAACTTAAAAATTAAATATTATTTTAAAAAGCAAAAAAATGATCAAACTATAATGAAATAGTTTGATAATTTTCTTTTAAATAGTTTGAAGCTCAATGACTCACACCGAATTTTTCTTATAAAAAATATTGGTTTATTTTATCAAATCAAAACTAATGTTTTCCGTATCCGTTACCATCGAAACCATGTAATTCCAGAAACCTTAGTGTCAAACTGTAACTCATAAAAGGTTGTGTTCTTTTTTTATTTATATTTCATTAAGTGCTGCCTTGTCACACTTTCCACAGTAACAAAATATAAATAATTAACGTTTAAAACTTTTAATTAATTCATTTATTTGGAGTTGAAATAGATATAATTCAGATATATATTTAAAACTTAAAATAATGAAGAACAGAAGCTGATAAGCTGAATTATTAGTTTCTGTTCTTCGTTTAAGTAGTATATAGGTTTAACTCTTAACTTGTATATGAATACTTTCACCAGTTATATATATATTAAAATTGTATGATTCGATTAAATTGACTATTATATTTATAAACATTGTTTGTAAAACAATAACAAATAATAAGGTAAAAAAAAGTAACTGAAGACTAGAAACTTATCACTGATTTAGCAAAAGAAGCTGCTGAATCTAATGTGCTGATCACAAATGCATGCAGTTTAATTATTCTCATGGTTGGCAATTAGAATTATTTGTAAAGTGGTGGTGCATATTTCACCTGAAGAGTGCAATAGGAAATGAATTAAAATTAATGAAAAAGAACCTGTTTGGCTGCAGCAAATGAGAAAAGGGAGTTGGGGGGTACGAAAAAGAAAAGATTTGACGTGTGAAGTTTCCTGTAAGAAGAACCGAGATCAGACCTGAAAGACGAGATGTTCTGTTGTACATCGAAACGTCATAGTGTTAATTCGGACCAAACTGTTTTATATTTATTCATGAGATCTTTCCAATACTCCTAGTCTTCACAAAACTAAAGAAAAGACGGAAGAAGTTATTTGAATGGTATTGAGGAAAAAACGGATGCAGAGAAATCAGCTGCCATTATGTTCCTGGCTCTTCGTATTCTCTACTTGTTTCTACTAACACGTCTCTCGCTATTCCTGAGTAATGCTGAAACTTGAACAGATGTAAATTATTTTATAAACTAAAGCAAGTCTTATTTCATTTTGAGAGTACTAATTTTGTATTAATAATAAGGGTATATTAAAATGATAATAATAATGAGGTGATACAATAAATTTGTCCATGTTGCTTATTCTATACTGTGCAGAGTTAGTATTTCTAATAAACTTTATTATTTAACATGAAACTGGGTTTTTAAGTCACTGTTTAGTATTAATTAAATTTATTAACAAAACAGCGTAATTTATAATTGTAAGAATAAAAAGCACTTAGTACACAAGGGTTATTTCTGGTCTTCTTTTAATAGTATGTAAATTTGTTTCTTATTTTAGATATTTTAGCAATTCAGAGTCAACTTCAATATCAAACTCTTGTTAGAAAAATGGTTAAAGTAACGTATTGAACTAATCTGATATGCCACTAAGCCTTTTTTTATTTAAATCAGATCACTTATAAAAAATGACATTTCGTAAATAATGTATAAAAATTTTTTTTAGAATATTACAAGCATAAAATATCGTTAAAATATTCGAACTATTTCCATTGACAGCCAAAAAATGATTTATGAGCTCCAAACATTGCCTGCTATTACATCATTAACAAACCTTACGTGGCAAGAGTAATAGTTATAGTAAAGAATATAAATACATATTTTTATAAAAAATGTCAGAATGCGCGAGAAAGAAGTATTTCAGATGCGCCAAAATATATCTTCACCTCTCCAGACCGTAGCTTTTTTGATAAATGTTTTGAAAAGTGCATTTCCAGAACTCAACATTTTGATGGCGACTCCGTAACTAAGTTTCAAGAACCATTCTTTCGGTCTTATTTCTCGGAATTCCTTTATTGATGTGCTTCATTTCACTTCACTTTTGACAGTTAGAAAAATCGTTTTTATATATTTCTTTCCTGAGCAATCGCTTGGAAATGTTTCAGCTCCGACTGATGGCTGTAACAAATAGTTGCGGAGAGAGACGAGAAAAAAATGCCCTGTGCTATTAATGTCAATCAAAAAATTGATTTAGAGTACAGATTGTATTTTATTTAGTAAACTATTATTTTATTGCTAGTTTGGCTTTCGATCCTTTTTAGTTTAGATAATGTTATTTGTTTTGGAAAAGTTACCATCCCTATTTATAGTTCGCACTATAAAATAGAGAGTTAATTGCTTATATTAAAATAGGAAAGAGAAGTTCATTATTTTTATGTGAACTAAATTTAACGTATTTCGGTTTCGCTCAGTAAAAAGTTTTGAAACTATTTAAAGATAGATTTTTAGCTCTTGGGCGAAGTTACGACTGCTAACATGCGATCAACTTCAATAATGTTTTATACCTTATCAACGATACTGCACCCATGCAAGGCAGATCTATTTATAACTTCAAATATATCATAACAGAACGAAACCAAAATTGCACCTAACAGGCTGTTACAGTATCAGGACGATAAACACCTTTCATAATTTTAACCACCTGGCTTGCATTTTCACCATTATGAAAAAAAAATGTGAAACGTATTGAATTTTCTGTTTGTTCTCTTCCATTTTTAACACCTAGTGACTTACTACTGGATAAATCAAACAAAAAACAGCAAGAGAATTTTTAGTGCCAAATCTCACTTTTCCAACAAACTTAAATCCGAAATCGTTTGACAGATACCTCACGAAATAACGATCACTGCAAACATCTACCAAAAAATAATATGTGAATTACTTTTTCCCTAAACTAGTATTAAAAATTAATGAAATTAGTAGCAAAAATATTTTTGTTGTACACATTTTTATATTGTAATCTTGCTTAAAAATATCAGAAAATTAACGCTACATTAGTCAAATATTCAACGATCACTTTTACTATTACATACATAATTTATTTACGCTTAACTCCTTTAAAAAAATTATGACATATTACTTGATGATTCGAAGATACCAATGTCAGTTAAACGAAAGCATTGAAGTTTAACTTAATTTAAAATCAAGTTTACATGTTACTAGCTGGGTAGGTTGTGAATGACGATCAAGTTTGGAGTTTTATGCTAATCAAGTGCTTATAGCGCACCCTGAGGAAAGAATGAATTATTACACATTGAATTGAAATATTAGATGGTGGTTCCTTAAAATAAGTTAGAAGTAGGAACCAAGTATGAGACCAGAAAACTTGCACCAAGAGGTATCATTTCATTTGGAAGAAATGACTACCATTACCTATTTTACGTACCCATTTCATGAAAAAGACAGATCTTCGGTTATTCTGGAATAGTATTTAGTAACTTCCAATTATGAGAACGAAACCCTTCTCAACCAAAAATTCGTAGCACTCAAACGTGTTATTAGATTATTCATGAAGATTACTGCGACATTAAAAATATTTAAATATTTGAGACGGAGACTCATTTTAAACTAGGGGACACTTTTTTATTAAATGATTTGAAAAGTGTCTTTTTAGTACATACATTTAAAGTTAACTCCCCATACCACGAATCTCACCACTTGAAAGAAACACTAGACAATGTTAATAATCCATTACGAATGCATAAACACAAGTAATTAAATTTTTTGATGATGCTACCCATTTTTTGTGATCATAACTATTAAACATAGAAATAGTTTTAAAAGTATTAGGCGAGTTTGAACAATGATCAAAATTTTTATTAGAAAAATACATGAAAGAAATTCTGCTTGTAGCTGTCATAAAAAAATATTAGAAAAATAATTCTTAAAAAACTCAACTTTGAAATCACTATCCAAATCCTACAAAAATGTGTTTTGCAAAATTAGCCAAGAAGTTTTAAATTTGAAAGGAGAAGATGTGCTTACATTATACCTAAGAGAAATTCATTTTTAAGGTTTTTTTTTATATTGGAATTTCTTTTCCAATCAATTTATACTTTATCTTTTTTATCCAGTTTTTCCGGTAACCATCATAACTTCTTCGGTGTGCTTTATGATCTAATAGCACGAAATGTTTGGAAATCGTAAATCTTTTCTGGAGCTGTCGATGGTAACAGCTTCTGGGTGCAGGTTTGGCATTTGAGGCTGAATCATCTTGAAAAGCCCACAGGGCTACCTGAATACAGGTTGCAGAACCGTCTTATTGAACTTTCGGCTTAATTCTGTAAGGAAATGTTTGTTGTAGCATAAAGTACATGTTCTCATACACATTAGTCTTTTTATGGTGTTCCTAAATTGTCTCTATAGCGTTCAATGAATACTGAACTACAAAATAGTTGTTTTGACAATATAGCTACAAAAAGTTTAATTTGGACACCGCATAATGAGAAAATACTCTTATAGAAGATGGATATCTTAAATTTCTTTTTACATTGACCATGTATTGTTTTTTCGAGGTGTTTTTTATATTACATGTCATTTACGGTATTTGTAAGTCGCAAGGGAGGTAATTCGAGAAACATAAGCATACTGCTCAATAAATGTTATAGAGTATTATACTTATGTTTCATTCAGAAGCAGATATTCAATATCTATATGCTATTGTTCAACTGTGATTGGCTCGGATTTGGGGACTTTTCTCTCTAGTGAAATTTAATGCATAGTCTTAATTATTTTGCCTCATAAAGTTCTCAACAAAATTTTATCATGTTAATAATAATTTACAAACATAATAAAATTATATTTTCCCCAGAAAAAGTTTAGTGCATCAATCGACATTTTTATCAATGGTTCAAATTGATATTTTGAACCATTGACAAAAATTTGATAATTACTTTCAGTGAACCATTGATAATTACTTATCAATGGCTCAAACTACCAGATTATATTTAATGACTTTTTAAATATTTTTCAGCATGAAACCGGGTAAGTTTCAATTATTTTGTTTAGTGAGAAAATTAGCTACCGGCTTAAATTTATATTCTGACCTTAACTTTCTGACCTATATTTTAACAGTTTATAGGTTAGATTCTCACCAAAAATATTGATGTTTGCATTGGTTCAGAATCTATTTCAAGCACTGTCTTGAAAAATATAAGTATTTGAGTGCAAAAAATGTATCGTTATGTTGCAAGATAAAGCAAAAAATAGTGAGAAATGCGTGAACAAAACACTTATGGAAAATCGGTATGATTTAATATACATTTTTGAAAATTTTTAGGTATAATAATAAGGTTTGTTATAATTTAACGGTTACAAGATACATCAGAAGGAAATGTACAATATTTGATTGCAGGTATTATTGATCAATAAGAAATGGATGTTCAGCTTTTACCTTACGCAAGCAAGTCTTTCTGCTTGAGTATTTGCGAGATTTTCCGAGTTTTCTCCTTTATGATACATGAATACACTCCCGATTTAAAAAAAGTGTTTTCGGAAAGAATTTTACGTGATGAACTTTAAAACTCCTTACAGAAATCTTGAGCTGTAAGGCCGTCTTTTGCAGTGGATGCTCGGCAGTTTTCCGAGTTTCCTCAGTTGTGATATGTCTATTTAAGAAAAGTGTTTCATGAAGGCAGTTACACATTGCACAGTAAAATACCTTATAGCAGTCTTAACCTGCTCAGAGGTGTCAAAATAATAACAATGAAATAATTTTTTTTAAAAACACCTTGCCAAAGAAACACGATGAAGGTCAATAACATATATATATATATATATATATATATATATATATATATATATATATGCATGGTAGTATTTCCTACAGGGAATGTATCTCTATAACGTATTCATTTAATTACAGCTTTTATTTAAAAATAAAGTAATTTTTAAAATTTCCCTCAAATTACATTATTTTCAAATATATGTAATTATGTAATCAAACATTCAAAAAAGACGTCTTTCATTTATTTAATTTAAACAGAATAGATGCAAATGTAGCAGTATTGGTGAGCCGAAGGGTACCTTAAAGTTGATAGGTTTAGAATATTGACCCATACCAAACTTGTAATTTTGAATCATGATTAGGTGCCGAGGTCACACCTGACATGTCACTCTCCTCTTCACATCCACCTTACACCAGCGGAAGGACTTTGGAAGTCACTCATTAACATGGATACGTCCCCAATCCACAGAGCTCAAGAGGCCACAAGCCAATGAGGGAGGGGTGTGGTAATCTTCGACCAATAATGCTTCACTTTGCTGATCTTAACGGGTAGCAGCTGAAGCTTTTCAGCCACTGGAGCATATTTAGACAGAATAGAAGAGCTGACTATAATGTCTTGTTTTCACACTAGTCATTTGAGTTCATTGACATACAAGGATAAAATAAGGGTTTTCTCTCCACGATCAACTTCACTTTTGTTAGGGAATGCTTGACCATTTCCTCGACTGCCTTAACATAGCAAGAGCTTATCTGTATAAGGATTCATTCTATGTTCTTCGAATTGCTGGAATCAGGGAGTGGCTTTAGCTTTGTTGACAATTGAAGACTGGTAACAACATATATATCTAATTTAAAAACAGAAGTTAAATAATTTAGTTTCTTTTTGTCAATTTTTTTTAAAAATTTCATGACAGATTGTTTTTACAAAAAAATTTCATAAATAGATGATAATATTCTCTGACCGCAGGAGCAAATGCAGAAAGTAATGAAGTTTCGAATCTGAGAGTAGTTAGAAATACTCGACCCTGTCTACTAATGAACTAGGGATTTAACATTCCAAAACGCTCTATTCAGTCTATTTTATGTAAATAAAAGTAACCATTAAGTTTGATTAGCTAATTTCTTCACAGCTTTTTATTTAATCAATAATAGACAAAATTGAATTTTTGTTAAATAATTGACAAATTATTGTAAAAAAAATTATAAGAATTTTACATATTTTCTGTTTTAGCAACTTTCCACTTATTTTAATGGATAAAATATGTAACTACATTTTAATCGAAATTACTCCTTTTTACAATAGTTAAAATAGAAACCACATTTTTTTATAAACATGTAAAACCTAATCCACTTAAAGCATAATTATAGTATCAAATGTACAAGAAAATACAATTATTTAGGAAAACGTTAAGTGTTGAGGATAAATAATTAATATATTTATTCCTCCTTCTGTAGCAAATTTTTGCTTAAACTATTGATATTCATTGTACCTAAATGAAGATACAGGAGCAGTGATTGATTACAGCTTAATAGCGATTGATTTCTCTGTCATGATTGATTGATAGAGTGCAAAATAATGACGCATACATTACATCTTTGTTTTCAAGTCAACTATTAAAGGAAAGGATATCTATTACTGTCTTTACTATAAAACGTATCTTTTCAAAAACTAAGGATAATGTTCAAGTTTTAAAATTGGGTTATGAATGTTTTAAGCAAAAACTCTGTGAATATGAAACTATGGTAGCCTAGTGGGAAAAAATGTGATTTTTCTCATGCTTAAAAAATAACAATTTTAATGCATCACTCTATTGTATCTGTTTGACCAAAATAGAAACGGATATAAAGCCTTCATAGGATATAATGTTTTTCACTTAGTATGTGGTGTAGAAGTTTCAATTGATGTTATTCAGAAGTTTTTTCACTCCTGGTAGGGTCACGCTAAGCATGAAGGACACTTCATTTTCCCCAGGCAATGAATCCAGTCTTCTACTCTCGGGTACACCAGGCCTTAGACAAAAGAAGCTGCCCCCTTTTCCCTTTTTGATTGATACTCTGGTGGTCCTGATGATTTCATTGCTTTAAAGTGCTCTAGAGCTGACCCAACTTCATACTCAAGGTTTAGTAGTAGACACTTCGTGACCCTAAATTTGATGGCAAACATAAGCTCTTCCCTACTAGTTGTGAATGTTGTGTTGACCAGACTAGCCCCCCAACACCTTCATTTGCGTCTGCGTTTAATTAAATAAAAATTTCTTGTGCATCCCTTGTGCTATTTCTTGATTTTTTGAGGATTAAGAAGCTCGTGGATCTGGTATATCAATGCTACCCACACCAGATAGAATCAGAAGCAACAACAGAAGTTTCAAAAAGGGGATGCAAGCTCATGTGTTGAATTCATCGCTCGTTTGCGTTTCAAAACTACGTGTGGCTGGTAGACTAATACCTTCGATCCTCAAAGAAAGTGTTTCCAGTTTGAAGATTTCTGATTTACAATCACTTCCTGTTATTAAAAAATACTTCAGTGGGTCTATGCCTGACCCAATAATCACAAATTGAGATGGCTTATACATGTTAAAAGCTTAGGAAGGCGTTAATTTGTTCCTCTGCTAATGTGGTTTAGTGTGACAATAGAATATTAAAGATTTTGTGGTGGTCGTAGTGTCTTCTAAGTGAAATAATACTTTTGAGGGGTAGGCCTAGGATGGGGTTCATTTGATTGTTCCTTGCTTCTAAATCACAAAACCACATCTACTTTCGGGCCAATGATGCCACATCCACTGTATGCCCCTCTGTATAAGTTGCCATTACTTTCGCCTCTTGTCGTGCTGAAAAGATGGAATATGCTAGTAGCCGGCCATTAAAAATTTACTTAAGAAATTAAATAATTAGTAAAATAATAATTAATTAATTTACTTAAGAAAATTTACCTAAGATTACTTAAAATTAATAATTTACTTAAGATTTACTTAAGAAATTAGAAACGCGAATATGATGTTCTTAGAAACAAAATAAAATTATAATTATTTTTCAATTTTACAATGTATAATTTTCTTGTTATTTAAAATGAGTACTAATGAAGAATTTTTTTAAAAAAACAAATATGTGTTCTTCGAAAGAATTTCATTTTGAAATACATCTAATGCATAATCCGTATTTCAAGTATACCATTATCTTTATCTCATCTGCCGCATTGCATGCAATGTTTGATATTTATATTTAAAGGCTCCCATTGTGTAAAATGCCATGATAATGAATAAAACTAAAGATTTGTATTCAGTGAATAAAGAAGATTTAAAATTTATTGTAATTAAATTTCTTCACCAAAACATATCTAACTTTAAAATAAGTAAATTAAATTTAAAAAAACATGAAGAAATGGAATTATTATTCTTAACAATACATTTTTCCTTATAAGACAGACATTTCGATGTTTTCAATCTCAAATTTCTTTATTTTTAGGTGCCTCACACATCTATAAATCATATATGAAATCAACAGAAATGCATGCAGCCACTCAAGTGATGAGGTATACAGGTTTGATTCTAATTTAGTGTTAAATTACAAAAGATGGATTTGACGCTTCAGCCTTCTGTAGGCATATTTGTCGGGAGGGTCCATGTTGACCTCGTGAATTTGGGAGACGTTCTTGTATGGGAAGGTAGCAAATTCGAATCCCGACTCAAAGGAAGATTTCTCGTTTTCATTCAAGATGGCTGAAGTATGTCAAATAGGTTGTAAATACGATGTCCTCTAAGTGAAATGATACCTCTGGGAGTGACAGGTCAAATATACCTTCTCCTTGATCTTACTTCAAAACGCCGAAGATTTTCATCCAGTGGTTTCCATAAAACAAAGTATAAGTACAGTAAACCCAACTCTGGTATAAGTACAACAAAGTTTGCTACTGCAATAACATTTGTCAAGATGAGTATATTTTTTTCACTTTTCATTAAATATCCTTATACGAGGAAAATCCTTCAAGAATTGAAAAATATGCATTTTATAAAAGGCATTACATCAGATTTTAGTTTTTAATGGCTCAATTATGATATGGCAAGATTATGACTTTCAAACATTTTCAAAAGTTTTAC